>JAHWFP010094874.1:0-24298 GCA_023313725.1 Lithobius niger | reverse complement strand
AATGAAGAAATCCATTTGCGAAGAAATCCATTTGCGTTATAAATGAAGTAAACCATTTGCATTATAAATGAAGTAAACCATTTGCATTATTAACACTGGCGATAGCCAGTGTTAGTAAAGGTCGACCTAGGATCGCTGTGTTAAACTCTCAACTTTGAGAGCTTATAACTCCGTTAAAAGTAAACACCTTTAAACCAAATTTGGAATCTAGCCTTGACTAGTCAGGGCCTGTCTGCAGTCCAAAAACTGTGAAATTCGGTAGAGCCAAACCCGAGATACAGAGAGGGGCCAAATAGACAACTTCTTGTTCTGCTTCTTCTTGATGATGATGTTGTTGTTCTGGGGATACTTTCGTCTGTCCTCTCTGCAGGGCAAACCATTTGTCCTATAACGCTGGTTCTTAGCTCATTTTACAGGTATTGCTCTGTAGATGTGCCCTTTCCATAAGGTATTTTCTAATTGGTCCAGTTGTTCAGGGGTTATGGAGCTCTAAACGACCAGATTGATTGTTTTACATTGTTTTAAACATTGTTATTATGCAACAATGCCAATTAGCAAAAGCCAGCTGCAAGACGTAGACTGTAGATTTAAAAAATTGTTTTTATTATTAACACTGGTGATAGCCAGTGTTAGTAAGGGTCAGCCTAGGGTTTCTGTGTTAAACTATCAACTTTGACCGTCAACTGAACTGTTTTACAGTTTAGCTGCAATTCTAAAAGTAACACGAATTAGTAAACAAAAACGGAACGTTAAATGTTTAGAGTAAGGGTCTAAAAGTCAAAATCTAGAAGGAACACGGACAAGCTTTGACAGTCAGGGTCTAGGTGTGCAATTTTGTCAGTAGAGGCTGGTAAGCATTAGACCCTTACTACCCGGTGGTCAGCAATAAATATATTTTGGCAAAAAACTGTAAATCCTCCTATAAAGGCCCATGTAATGATCCAGTTGTAGTATGGTATACGTTTCCTGCTTTGCGTTATGTTGAAAAATATTTTTCGATTTAGTAACAAGACAGCATATTCGCAGCAGGGAGCATTAATTTGGTTATCCTCTGCCATAAATCTACGAAATATAATAAAAAAATCTAAAGCAGCAAAAGATAAAATGCCGAATCGTCACAAGAAAATTGTGCTCTTAAATTTCCATGACAATATTGTAAGAACAAAGAAAACCTGCTACAACCGTTCAGACACACGGTCTATCCATTAGAGTAGAACTAAGCTAACCACCGGGCAGTAAGGGTCTAATGCTTACCAGCCTCTACTGACAAAATTGCACACCTAGACCCTGACTGTCAAAGCTTGTCCGTGTTCCTTCTAGGTTTTGACTTTTAGACCCTTACTCTAAACATTTAACGTTCCGTTTTTGTTTATTAAATAAATGAAGAAATCCATTTGCGAAGAAATCCATTTGCGTTATAAATGAAGTAAACCATTTGCATTATAAATGAAGTATCACAGTGGAGCCAAGTGAACATTTGTACACTTCGTGAACTTTGTGAACATTCTGAACTGCAAATTACAATTGATTACTTTATTTACTGCAGTGCTAAATTCGTTTCTTTACCCTATGACAATGGCTGTCAGAGTGCCGCAGCGTGCAATTGTTGGTTGCCTACTAAACACAGTTTGCCATTCTACCTAGATTTCGTCCGGAAACTAACGCACTTGGTTGACATGAGTAAGGTGCGTAAGTAGCCTTGTTTTGGCCTAATATGCGTTTGGAGGGAGTTTCGATAGGTGATAGAGCTGATTGAGTAGAATAATCACAACCCATTTTCTGGTTTAAAACTACCAGTTTCCTCGTCAGATCGAATCTTTCTTATGAACAACCACTTATTTAATTTAAAAAAGGCTATAACTTTCCTACATGTCGCAAATTGAGTTGAAGACCAAGATTTGCACTCTGTTTTAAACGGAGTTTCGTTGGTGACTGTGCGGTAACTGGAAGGGACCCTGCCAGTCGGGGAAGTGTGAGACAACACCAGACTCTTTCAGCAATAGCATACTGTCGGCAAAATCTCGGCCCCCCCCCTACCATCACCGAAATATGTCCCAGCAGAATCCCGTTTTGCCTTTCCTTTTGCTACAGATTTCCACTGATACCAGAGAAACATGTAGGCTAACACACTTAAAAAAAAAACTTCGATAATGAAAATCTGAGACTGAACTAAACATTTTTTATTCTTATTTGTATTTTAATTGGAAAATCTGGAAATTGTCCTGGTACCCTGATGTAATATTACCTTACGTGCTTCACAGTTGCCTTACAAAAATGAAATTCAGCAATGGAAAAAACGTATTGTTTGTGACGTTTTATTTTTAAGTTAGGCCTTATTCATGTAGTTTGAATGTTTTAAAACTGTGGGTAAATTTTTGAAATGTTGATGACATTGTTGCTGGGTAGGCCTAATTGCAAAGTTACTGGAAAATGCAGCAAAACACAGCAAAACAGTACTGAAAAATACTAAAAAAAAAATGTCTAGTGTCAAAACTGTACAACTGTACAAGAATTATTTTGCTTCAGACAACTGAAGATTTAACGAAATTTTTTTTTAAAGGTTCTACTTACCTGGTTGCGATCGCTTGAGCGAATGAGCGAATGTGGTTTTACCATATCTAGCCACTTCTTCTATATTACCTACTTAAAGCGATAAAAATACTTTACGATTTTACATGCGTTTTCGTATTTCTTTTTTACTGGCTGGGCTTTTCAAAGACCGAAGATAAAAACTTGTTCGAATTCCATAAAGATCATTAATTGATGATAATAAAATTTGCAGCGATTAAAAAAATCATTAAATTGAATGATGAAGTTGACTAATAATTGTTTATGATCACAAGACGGCAGGCCATTTATTTATTTTTGATTGGTTATTTTTAATTGGCAGTGACTTGGACAGTTTCATCGTACATTCCAGATCCGTTACTGCACGTATTTTTTAAAGAAATCATCTCCCAAGTTGTAAGAGGTCCAAATGTCCGATCCCAGTATTTAAGATGGCAGATAAAGGATTTTAATCGATTTGTTAACGAACGACCAGTTAATAAATTAATTCCCGCCGGAACTAATCATCGCTACGGAGGACTTTCTTTTGTTGCTTCACGCATGCTGACGCTGCACCACGAAGCCAGAGGCGTAACTTCAAAATTGGGGCCCGGAGGCAGCAGTGCTGTGAAGGGCCCCCCTTAAAAAAAAATCAGTTATTGCCACACTAACCCAGAGGAGGGGGACCCCGTTCATTAAAAAAAGAAATGCAGTTTTGCCACACAAGGCAAGAGCCCAGAAGAAGTCGCCTCTATCCCCTTACAAAAAAAATGTTTTTACAGCGCACAGGAGGGGCCACCCCTCACCCCTTTCACAAAAAAAAAATGCCGTTTTTGCCACATAAGGCAAGAGCCCAGGGAGCCCTTCCCCTTCATAAAAAAAAAAAATTAAGTTTTTGCAACACAAGACACAACTCTTTTTCACGAAACTATAGCAATAACGTACTTTCTCATATTTTGCGGTTACAAACAAATTTTAAATTGGGGCCCCCAAATTCGGTGGGCCCGGAGGCAGCTGCCTCCTCTGCCTCATTGTAGTTACGCCACTGCACGAAGCTATGACGCAAAAGGATTGTAGCGTCGTCACGAGCTATCCAAATAACTCATCATGAACAAGTGTCTGTCTTCAGTTCGATTTTTCTCCTATAAAGTGCTCAGTCCTTATGTAAGCCTCAGCATGAACTTCCATGTTAAACGTCAAACTTTGAACTCCTATAGTTTCGCCCAAAATTGACATAGACCAACGAAATTCGGTATTTGGGGTCGTGTCATAACTATTTCACCGCATTACAAATTTTAATGACAACAATTGAACCGTTCGGCGTCCACAGCATGGTCATTACTTGTTCTTGTACTTGTTGTTGTTGGGACTCTTTGCTCTCACCTGGAGATCGAACCACTAAGCCGATTTTCAAGTTCTGTAGCTTAAAACGTAGGTATGGACAAGGCCTATAGCCTTTCGCAGACTATTTTAATGCAACTACAATATTCTTAACACGGAAAGCCAAATGGGCTAGAACTTTTGCTCTCACCTAGAGATCGAACCAATGAACCGAATTTCAATTTGTATAGCTTAAAATGTAAGTATTAACACCGACCAGGGTCTTTTCAACACGATTTTGATGTGACTACAGTATTCTCGTCGGCAGATCAAATAATACTGTAGAGCACTGGGCAGAAATCATTAATGTTGTTATGATTCTTTACTCTCACCTGGAGATCGAACCACTGAACTGATTTTGAAGTTCTATAGCTTAAAACGTAGGTATGGAAAATGACTAGGCCCTTTCGCAGGATATTTTAATGTAACTACAATATTCTTGACACGGAAAGCCAAATGGGCTAGAACTTTTGCTCTCACCTATAGGTAAAACCAATGAACCGATTTTCAATTTATATAGCTTAAAATGTAGGTGTTAACACCGACTAGCGAGTCTTGAACACGATTTTGACGTGACTACAGTATTCTCGTCGGCAGAGCAATTATTATTGTGGAGCACTGGGCAGAAATCATTTATGTTGTCGTTGCGACTCTTTGCTGTCACCTGGCGATCGAACCACTGCACCGATTTTCAAGTTCTATAGCTTAAAACGTAGGTATGGACAAGGCCGAAGGCCTTTCGTATGCTATTTTAATGTAATTACAATATTCTTGACACGGAAAGCCAAATGGGCTAGAACTTTTGCTCTCACATAGAGGTCGAACCAATAGATTTTCAATTTCTATAGCTTAAAATGTAGGTATTAACACCGACCATGCAGGGCCCTTTGAACACGATTTATATATGACTGCCGTATTCTAGTCGGTATAGCAATAATTATTGTTGTAGAGCACTGGGTAGAAGTCATTAAGTGGAGTAACAAATTTCAGCAAATCGAGCTAAAAACATGAAATTTGGTACACAAGTCTTTCTTAACATTAAAAATCGAACCAGCCATGGACCTCAATGAAATACTCCCAAGGACCTGATATCTTCAAAAACGTGATATCTTCTCATTATTAGATTTAGCGGTGTTGTAGCGCTAAACGAACATTATTTTACGGTAATGGTGACTATTCATGACGTAATCGGATGATTTACTGCTACGTCAGTGGATCGTTTAACACATTTTTAATGAGAATTGAAAACACCGTAGCGTATTACACAGCACAATACACACGTACCTTGGTTGTTCTTCTGCTTGAAATTCATGAAATTAAACCTCCGGAGGCTTTGTTTTGTCGTCGAGTGAACAAAGAGGTACGTAGCATGAAGCCATTATTGTTAAAGTTTAATTATTTGGTGTCGATGCAGTGTTTTAAGTTTAAAATCCGCGTATCGCGTGTCACACGTACCTTTCACAGTTCAGTCCACATGCTCATTTTTGGGGTGTAAGTAGCGCGACTGGTGGTAGAATCGGTGGCTAACTGGACGACGCGTCGAATTTCTAACGTTAAGCCTTTACGTATAGGTAGCCTTGCAAGCAGCCACCGGTACGTTGTCACAGCGGAGCTTAAAAATAGCCGGCAAACAACAAGGAGAGCGAAAGAGAGCGAATGACGTGAAGGTAAATTGTATTAGCTATAACATTTGCCATATGCTGTTTGTACAAATACAACGAATTGTTTTGGCAGTTTGTGACAACACAATGTTTATTTGCCGTCATCTTTGAACTCCAGTGTGGGCCGACTTAAGCGACCATTTCTAGCGCCATGTTGTCTGTGCTACTGTGGTCCTTGCGCTAGCTGTGAAGTTACGTTGCGACCACGTGATGCCACCCATTCCATCAAAAATTAAATCAATTGTTTGAGAACGTACTTTATGAGCAAAATCAAAGCCAATGTCACGAAACAAGTGGTATATGCTTACTGCTCACCAATCATACGTGCGTGGTCAAGGCCGTTGTTAAGCAGTTTTACCTCCATCCGGTAAGTAGATTTATGGTTGAGGGACTTGTTTGGTCTGTGTAACTATAATCTCCACCAGTTAAAACTTCAGATATTATCAGGTAAGTCTGAATAAGCACAAAAGATCGTCTCTTGATAAGTGAGTGTGTTGGGCTGGATAGAGGTTAACATTGTGGATCTAGGCTCTACTAACGTGTACCGCCAACGACGCCACACACCCGACGCCACATCACCAGTGCATTATTGTGGAATGGGGTCAAGGGTGTAGAGCATTTTTTGCTGCTATGTCACTTCTATGACCCCCCCCCCTCCCCAGAGGCTTCGACTTGTGGCTGGTACTCAGCGCACCCCAACGCTTTTGAGTCTTTTGGGTGCCTTGGCTACACACTGATCGCTTTAATTGACTCCTTGCGAGCTGTGGTTAGGTTTTCTTCAGATATGGGCGGATTTACGTGTTGTACTGCTGCGTTTCGTTTTTTGTTTTGTATTTATATTAGTATTTAACATATTGGAGGTTTAGTATAGTTGTGCGTGTCCTTTTCTGAGGAACTGTGAGGCAGAAGAACCTTAGTGGGTGACCCCTTTTTTTTAATTAATCAATCAAGCAATCAGTTAGTGGGTTTCAAAGTAAAAAGTGTGCTTCCCTGCTGGGCAGCCCTAATGATCTGGTTCCAGATACTCCCTGTGCCAAAAACTAGGAAGGATCGAACAAAGCTGTCCATCTTTCGTCCTATCGCCCTGCAGTTGTGTGTGGGAAAAGTTTTTGTCAGTCTGGTGGCTAAGTAGCTGCAGTAGTACTTGGAGAAGAAAGCTGTTTGCGTGCTCCACAGTTTGGTTTCCAGGCTGCACTTAGTACTCGTCACATACCGTAAATGCCCGAATTTAAGACCATGGTCTTAAAAACGGAAAAAGCGCTACGAGTACAAGGGATTACTGAAAAAGTTTCGTTTATAAGACCATGGTCTTAAATTCGAAACATGCTTTTGAAACGTATTCTCTGGGCCTACACAACTAATATTTGAATTTTAAAACTTATGATCGTTTTGCTATTATACCGATCGACCGAATCCTTGGGATCCGTAATGTGTGGTGCAGTGGCAACCCGGACCACTGCACTGTGACTGAGGTTGGCGCTAATGACCAAGTTGTCGACGCGCCATTTTGCCCCAACCCCCCCCCCCCCCCCCTTGGGATCTCCAACTTCTTTTCAACCATATTTTTAAACACAATTAAAAACCTAATTTGGTTTGGCAGTATTACTTGAATTTGTCCCAACTCTAGCTTTTAATTGACATTTTAATTAAACAGATGTCAGAAAATTAGTTCAACCAATTTTATGAGTCTACATCGTTGTGCCTGATATCGTTAGGCCTAATCATTTTGGTGCGTTTTCAAATTTCAATAGGCCACTTGCCTAATTGATACTAACGTTTCAGGAAGTAAGTCACATCAATTGACCATAAAATCCCAACCAAAATGATGATTACTGGAGCAGAATACATTGATAGTTGATGCTGTCTGCTAATGGATGCTAAGATTTTATTATCATTAGATTGCTTGCGTGTTATGACTAGAGTTGCAGTGCTGCTTGTAGATGAGCAGCCATCTTGGATAAAAAGTACGTTTGCGTGGAATCCTAGTGCAAGAATGTGTACTATCGTTCCACTTAACCTTGGTGCAAGCAATATATCCGCACAGCGAAAATCTTAAAGCATGCAAAGCTTTGCTGAGATGCTTATACATTACGGACAGCAAAGATTTTCGGGGTAGTACTTTCACGTAAAATTGAGAATTATTCCTGTTACCAAATAATTATTGTAGGATGAGAAATAGTAATTTATTTTAAACTTAAAGGGCAATTACATCCATTTTGACATGCATGCTTTACTTTTGGATCACTTACACAATGACTAAACACAAGAACTGCGGTAAGAATACGTTACGTACGTCCGATACAACAATTTAATTATTGCATCACCAAAACACGATACGGAGACCGCCTTTGTTTTGCTGCAATGCGCAGAAATTAATGCTGACAGATGTCACTTTTCGATTTCGATTCGCAGCCTATTGAGATAGCTCTATTGCCTGTGAGAGCTCAAGCGTCCGATGTCCTTAGCTGGCCACTACAACTTTCTGCCAGCTAAGGCCGTTAGACATTCGAGCTCTCGCAGCCAATAGAGCTATCTCAATCGGCTGCGAGTCGAAATCGAAGAGTGACATCTGTCGGCATTAATTTCTGCGCGTTCCAGCAAAACAATGGCGGTCTCCATATCGTGTTTTGGTGATGCAATAATTAAATTGTTGTATCGGACGTACGTAACGTATTCTTACCGCAATTCTTGTGTTTAGTTATTGTGTAAATGATCCAAAAGTAAAGCATGCATGTAAAAATGGATGTAAATGCCCTTTAAATTAAAAAATAAACTAAATACATATTTACATTATGATTTATATTATGATTTTTTATCAGATTAAATTTATGTATTAAAATATAGATAAATTAAATTTTCAAATATATATTTAAAAACAATATCAGTGAATAGAGCCAGTTGAACTGAACAAGCAAAGTACAAAAGTACTTACAAGCAAAGTAAGTGTGCAGAAATCCTCTTTTAATAGAATGACGGCCGAGGAAATCAGTAAGTGGATTTGTAAATCGTGTAAGTTGAGTGCCGTATCGACGGAGCTTGGAGGTGAACAAGAACCCCCTTATTGCGAAGCTGATAATTGCAATTTATTGGTGGTTGGAACGGAACTGAGTGCAAATGATGAGCAGTTTGATTTATCTACTACAAATGTAAATGCCGTTACGGCCAAATGTTCTGGTGATACTCAGAAAATGCTGGAAAGTGAAATTGCAAAATTGGACGAGTCCATTACACCCCCGCTAAAACAAACGCCTGCAAATAGCTACGTGGGAATGGTTAGTGACGTCATGGTTGCGCCCCAGGAATGTGCGCGTCAAAATGACGTAGCTCTCGACGCTGCGGATTCTTCTCGGGATTTCCCCCAGCATTCGCCTCCAGTAAAGATAGTTTGTGAAAAAAATGAAAATAAAAAATGCAGGTTGATCGCAGATTGTGTTTTGTGCTATAACTTTCGAAATTAAGGATGTATTTTTAGATGACGAAGATCCAGTTGGTCAAATCAAAACAAAACAAAATAAAATAACCAAGAATTTTTTTCTGGAAAAAAATCAAAACACAAATGGTGACGTGTGTTTGTGTAATTCATGTTTCAAGAAGTGCATGGAAACCAGTGACAGGAAACCTTGTGAAAGTGCTAAAGAAAGAAAAAATTCTGATGTTGAGGCTGTGCTAATAAACAAAATTGACTGCCTTATGGAATGTGTTAAGACGACTGCCGGACTGGCACGGATTGAAAACGAACTGATGTTCGGGGGGATGGACGCGGAATTGGAGAAGCTAAATTTAAATCTCAGGGACATAAATGCGAAATTAAGCGAAAGCGCTAATGTACAGACAAATGTATGCAATGATATGACTACAAACAGTGCACGTCAATCTGCATCACCAAATGCAGTTCTACCGCAAAAACTAGAAACTTTGAAAACTTGTTTCTTGACACAGTTGATAAAGTGCAGGACTCGCATCGTGCCAGCTTAAGTCTTCTGGGAGAAAAGCTAGAAAATGTGATACTGGAAAACAACTTAGACCTACTTACGTATTTAGACCAAAAGTTAAACAAGAGCAACACTACAGGAAGCAGTAACTGTATGGAGGAAGGTAATTTCGTACTTACTACGTACCTTGCAAAACAACCAAGTGGACCAGTGGAGCTGATCTCTTCACACTTGGATGCCGTCCAAGAAAAAAATAGAAAAAAATTCTGAAGACGTGGAAAATTGCAAATTGAAAGACGTACATTCAAGTGACGTATTTCCAACATCACAAGCACTGCACAAAAATATTACACTGCGTAAGAAATCCGCCAAACCTTCTTGCTTAGCTGGGAGGGCATCACCGGCTACGTTGAGTAGATTGGAAAAATCAAATCCAACAACAGGTAATTTTCCTAAAATAACTGATATCTCAACCTGTGGACGACCCCCGTATCAGCAAACAGCAAATACTGGGAGATTTGGGAATAAGGACGATTTTGTGCCGGGTGAACTTTTTGTGATTGGGGATTCACACGCTAGGAAGATAAAGTTGAAGGCCCGGAACTGTAAAACATTTGTATACCCTGGGGCCAAACTGGAAAATATCACAGAGCAACTACCAAGCATCTTGAGCAGAGCATCTTCCTCCCCCATGATTGTGGTTTTTTCAGGTAATAATAACTATCCCGAGGATTCGCCTCAGACAATGTCACTTGAAAAAATGACTGAATTAATAAAAGTTGTAAATCAATGCAGAGCGGCAGCGAAAATATTCATTGTGGGCCTGTTACCAAAAGAAAAATTTAAACTGGAGATCCTGTGGAAGCTCAATATGACATTAAGAGAACTTTGTGTAAAAATGGGCTGCTCACTTGTGGACGTTTGTGGTGTGATCCTGAATCTTAGAGGGTTAGCGAGTGATGGAGTTCATCTTACTTCCAAGTGTAAGTCATGTGTGATGCAGGTGTTAAACGAGTTTATAACCAGGCAGAATGACACAAACGTCAACAGCCAGGGAAACTTTTAAAATATAATGGGACTTGCCATACATCTAGGCTGTTATGTTTCCCGGAACAAATTCATGGAACGCCACCATGCAATATCATTACATGTTCTCTGGTAAATGCCCGAAGTATCAAGGGCAAATTGCCTTTGCTTAGGTGCTTGCTCTCTGGTGACAATATTGATGTTATTCATCGTGGAAACTTGGTTGGACGAAAGTGTCTCTGATCAAATGTTAGTACATGGCCTGCCGTACGGGGTGCTTCGTAGGGATAGAGGGTCATTGGCAGGGGGAGTTTTGGTGATTCATAAAATTACAATACCTGTTTCTCTGGTGGCCGTTTCCACAAATGTCGAGGCAATGTGTTTTGATGTTGGGCATCATATTTGTCGAGTAAACTTAGGATATATCCCACAAAACTCGGTCCTCGAGGATATTACAAACATGGTTAAGTTTTTTGGGGAAAATTTATCTGCTTTAGTTCCAAACGTAGTGGTGGGGGATTTTAATATGTCAAAAATTGACTGGAAGACATGGACGTGTTGTTCCTCGTCTCAACAGATTTTTCTGAATGGTGTTTCAAAACTGGGTTACACACAGCTTGTTGAGGAACCAACCAGAGGCAAAAGGATCTTGGACTTGGTCATGGTGGATGTTGAAAGAGTTGTGATTGATGTCGTGGTAGATGATGTCATTGGCACCAGTGACCACAACTCTGTCTCGTTTGGAATTGTTGGATCGGAGTGGGTACGTTCTAGGAAACCATCAAAAATTGGGCAGTGTAGCAAAATAAACTTTAAGCTTCTGAAACATAGATTGGGTTTAACAAACTGGGATTCAATCCTTGGGAATGAGGTTGATTGTGATGGTTTGTGGGTTGCTTTTCACTCCTATCTTGTTGCTGTTGTCCAGGGTTGTACCACTGTGAGGCAGATGCGAGGGGCATCAAATTGGGCATATCCTGGATATATTCGGAGGCTTTTTGTAAAGAAACTACGACTGTGGAGGAGGTACAGAACCAACAAATGTGCCAAAAGTCTTTCTGCATACAAGTCTCATTGCAGGCTGGTGTTAGACTCCTTAACTGGATTCGAAACTAAGAGGGAATTACGTGTCATTGCAGAGGGAAATCCTTCATCGCTCTTTAGGTTCCTTAGAGAAAAGACTAGCGCATCTCGTAAGCTTCCACCCCTATATATGGATCAAAAACTGTTGACTGACGATTTGGTTAAGGCTGATTTACTAAATAAAACATTTGTGGCAAATTTTACCAATGACAATGGCATTCAACCGGCTTCTAACATTGCTGTGGCACATAAATTTTGCAGTGTGGCAGTCGATAATAGTATGATTGCTTCTGCCCTTTCCCAGTCAAAAAACAGCAAAGCTGTGGGCCCTGATGGCTTATCAGCTTTTTTATATAAGCAAATAGCTAATGAGATAACGTATCCGCTAAAGAAGATTTTCAATAAATCCTTGAAAACAGGTAAATTGCCTAAGATGTGGAAGACTGCAACTGTTATTCCAATCTTTAAGAAGGGGAATGCAGCCCTACCAGGCAATTATAGACCAGTTTCGTTGACATGTGTTCCCTGCAAGATATTGGAGAGGATTGTGCGTGACAAAATTGTATCTTACCTCAGAAGTGAGGATCTCTTGGATAATGACCAATTTGGGTTTCGGGCTGGTAGATCGACTACACTTCAGTTGCTGGTCAGTCTCGATGATTGGTCGATGCATTGTGATGCAGGGATATCCACCGACGTCATTCTTACAGATTATGCTAAGGCATTTGACTCGGTGTCCCATAGTAAACTGTGTTTAAAGCTCTCAAACTTGGGTATTGGAGGTGTCCTCTTGAGGTGGATTGGCGATTTTCTTGAGGGTAGAACCCAGGTGGTGCGTGTGGGTAAGTCTGAAGCACCGCCAAGAGAGGTCACTAGCGGGGTGCCCCAGGGGTCGGTTTTGGGCCCACTACTATTCTCCCTCTACATCTCGGATCTGCATTCTAATGGAAATGGCACATGTATGCCAAAGTTTGCGGATGACATCAAGCTGTATCGTTACATTATTGACCAGGTCGACCATGAGAAATTGTGCGATTCCCTGCATTCACTAGAATGCTGGTCGAATGTTTGGCAACTAGCTCTTGGGGGCGATAAATGTAAGGTGTTCCATGTGGGATCTTCAAACAAATTTAAAGTATATGAAATTGCAGGTCAGAAACTAAAACATGAGTTGACATGCAAAGACCTTGGTGTGTGGTTTTGTAGCAGCTTAAAGTGGTCTACACATTGTGCTCAAATTGTCAAATCAGCCCGACAGAGATCTGCCATTGTCCGTCGATGCTTCTCGTCTGGGGATCGCAAGACGCTTTTCTGGGCATTCTGTGTTTTTGTTAGACCCATCCTGGAATACGCCTCTCAGGTCTGGTCGCCAAATCTTGTAAAGGACATAAATCTGGTTGAGTCGGTCCAGCGATCATTTACGAAGAGGCTGCGAGGTTTATCAAATTGTTCATATAAGGAACGTCTGCGATTGTTGGGGGCTGACACTCTGGAGTTGCGCAGGCTCAAACTTGATTTAACACTGACCTTTCTGATGCTTCATAGCATAGTGGATTTTAATTACGGGTATTTTTTTGAGCTTCGAAAAGATAGTGTGACTAGGGGGCACGCGTTGAAACTGGTGGAGAGGAGTTTCTCCACGACATGTCGGCGCCAGTTTTTTTCGTTTAGGGTTGTGAAGGCCTGGAACTCTTTGCCGAATCATGTGGTAACGGCCACCAGTGTTGCATCTTTTAAGGCAAAACTATCAAAGTTAAATATCCATCTCCTGTCTTATACCCATTACTCATTAGATTAGTTTGGCGGGTCATTTTAGGCTATTTTATTTGAACAACCATCTTTTGTCGTTTCATCATTCTTTTACATTTTGTGGGCGGGTGTAAGTGACCTTTTATCGGCCCTGCCCTGTCCTGTCGTGATTTTTGTTTTGCACGACAAATGAATTATTTATTTATTTATTTATTTAATAAAATAAAAATAACATCCATTATTATTATTATTAATAACTTGCTGTTTCATAACTATAGTATAATACATCACTATTTCTGTATTGCCAAATATAAAAATTTAAGTAAACTTCTTGTAGGCACGTTTGAATTTACTTTTTAACTTCCATTCTGCAGGTTAGTCTGTTTTGTTTCCCCAATACCAAGAGGCCATAGTAAACCTTTTAAGGTGAATTTATTTAACATAATGAGGGGGTTAAGTCGTCTTTAAGAAAGTCCAAACTTATCCTTCCTCAGCTGAAGGGCAGAAAAAAAAAACGAGGTCTGGTGAAGATCCAGAATCCCAGATCGATCCGGAAAACCTAATGACGGCTCAGATCCGGTCTGGATTCTGTAAAGCAGGGTTCGGTCGATCCACATAATTATATTTTCGAATCCAAAGTTGAATATGAATTGCTTGCTAGACCAAAAAAAAAAAAAACACAACCACCACAACAAACATTCCGTCGCATTTTTTTTTCAAGGCAGGTTTGAAGTAGGGCGCGTATCATTCCAGAGAGGTTTTTTTTTTTATTTACTGTCTGGTGGTAGTTATAAGTGTTTGATAATTGGTAGCCAAAATCACCGTGCTAGTTTAGGTTCACTTAAAAGACGGTGGTCTTATATACAAGTCACGGTCTTACGTTCGGATACAAGACCTAGGGTCTTAAATTCGGGTATTTACGGTATACAGGGGTGGCCCATAAAAAACGCACCAACAAAATTTTTCGAAGTCCAGACTTTTTTGTTAGCATCCTCCAAAACCGTAAAATGACTTTCAAAACAATGACAACGTGTATACTGACGTGCGTCTCTATCACACGCTAGTGTTTCGTCACAAATCTAAGCAACGTTGCCAAAAAAAATTTTGTCTATACGTCCAATTCAGGAAAAAACAAACAATATGTCAGAATAAAGCTAAAAACTGGTAAAGTGTTGGCCACCAAGTTGAGATTGGTTCGACCTCACGAAGGAGTGATATGAACGAAATAAAAATAATAATATAAATAATTAAAACAAAACCAAAAACTGATGAAGAAACGACCAAGTTGAGAATGGTTCGGCCTCTCAACGAAGTGACATGAAATTAAAATATAGGAAAAATGGCCACTCTAGCTTTTTTTGACGTGGCACTTTATTTCTCATCTGCAGGCTAATTGAGTTCAGTCTAATACACACTTAAAAAGAAAGCAGTGATATATCAAAAACCAAAACTGGTGAAAGGGACCGCCAAGTTCCGAATGGTTCGTCCCTTCAACGAAGTGATATCAACACACCAAGACATTCACTCAGTTACGTAGTCGCACCGAATAATACTATGTACGTTAAATGAAAACGTGAAATCACTACCGAAAGTAGCAATGTTCTAGTTTTCATTTAACCTTCGAACTATTAGTCGGTGCGATTAACTTAATTTACGATTGTTTTGGTGTGTTGATATCACTCCTTTGAAGGGCCGAACCATTCTGAACTTGGTGGTCCCTTTTACCAGTTTTGGTTTTTGATTAAATCTTACGTCTTCCATGCAAAATACTTCTGTCCAATTTGATCTTTTAGCCGACATGATTATCGAGGGACAGGTACACGCGCATATGGCCTTTTCTCTTTTATTTATTAGCTAAAGACGATTTCGAAGTTGAGAAGTTCGAGTTCTTTAAATAATTAATAAGGCTAATTAAGTTAGCAACGACAGTCAGGTTCATTAGAATGAATCACTATTAAACTGCTAATTGGGCATATAAAGAACATGAGACCCTTCTACAGAATTCATGGATCATTTGACGACACACACATAAAAGTTTAATTTAAAAATTTTAATGAAAACAGCAGCAGCAGCATAAACCTATAAACAGGATGCTGAGATTGAAATTATTGTATAGCCAACTCCAACACCGACTTAGCAAAAGGAACATACTCCAAGGTAAGCAATGTTGATTTTTTTTTCTAAATTAAGCCGCGAAAAAATGAATAGCGTTGGTTATCATAAGCTCCCGCGTCAATAATTGTGTGCCACTTCACTTCTTTTTTAGGTTCAATAAATTTAAAAAATAAATTTAAAATATCGCCTGCGTCAAATCGTAAAAAGTTAACGTTTTTTTTTTCCCACTTTACTTTTGGGTATTAATTGTTAGTAAGGGTTATCGTCGGGTCTCTGTGTTAAACTCTCAACTTGGAGATCTCATAACTCCGTCTAAAGTAAACATTTTCAAACCAGCTGTAAATAGAGACATGTACAATATCCTAGAAATTTCCAAGCAAATCCTCCCAATCTATCTTGATATGAACCATAGCAGTTGAAAAGGACGTTAATATGAACATTTCCCACATGCGGGTGCGGTATTGGTTAATTCTTATGTTTTTGCATCTCTGGTTTTCAGCTTTGGATATAACGCCTTCTTGTGCTCTTTGCCTTAGAAAAAAACAACAGTAAGCCCACCTCTGAACAACAGGACACTTCGTGCTTGCTTTTGTAACGTCGCATAGACAGATATTGTTTTGTAGACTTTACGATTATGTAGCCTTACGAGCATTATTCAGTTTGGCATGAGAGAGGTTATTTGAAAAAGTGGCTATATACGAATTTTAGAATTTTCTCACTAGAGAGTACGACACTCTTGAAAGACTAAATACTAGCATAGAAATGTTTTGACATTGTCAAAATATATGGCCATCTATTGACTGTAAAATAAGCTTCAACTTAATGGTGACTTGCAAAGTCTGTTATATTGTGTTAGAGCACGTTTACACAACCACTCGCTATTGCATTCTCGTAGCTAGAAACTCGAAATCACCTCAAATTCCAACATGGCGGCGGTTTTATGTCTGCCGCCTCTCAACGAAAACAGCAAATAACGTGTGTTCAGAAGCGTTTGGGAAAATTGTTTCGTCATGAGGAATTCTTTATATTATTGGCACGGATTATAGACTGCAAGTATTTACTCAAACATTTAGCGTTGTTACCATGGCAATGTCACCTTTGCCATAGCGATGGAGTTCTAGCTGCGAGAATGCAAAGGAGAGTCGCTGCGTAAACGCGCCCTTACGCGGGCCTTGCAAAAGTGGTCATCTCCGCTCAGCCAATCATAGTGCAGCAACAGTTCAGAGCCAAGATGGCTGCCTTCATATACGAGTTACTGTTTACAAACAGGGTACTAAATTGGTTTGGCACATGAAATTGAAAGGGTGACAGCTTTAAATGGAATGTAGCATAGAAGAAAAGGTAAACTGCACGTTCGTTCTAAATTTATTTTAAAGCTCCTACATTTTCCTCTTTTACATTGCCTTACAAGAGCCCGACTGAGATAAATCGCGCGCTTTTTTGCTGACGAGCGTTTCACTGGCGTTAGCACCACACAAAACCAGAATCACAAAATTGGTCCTCCTAAAAAGGCCTCATTAATCCCTTACTAAAGAATGACTAAACTGACTGAAAATAAACAAATAATTGTGTTGTTTTAGATTTAGCATTGACTGTACTCCGACTACTGGTTTTGAAAGTCGCTAATTATTGTGTTTCGTTGTTGTTGTTTAATTTCCAAAATAATCCCAAAACTCCCAAAATCGATTCGGAAAAGTCATTAGTAAAATTGCGCACTAAAAATTACGTAATAGATTTTTGCTGGCGACTTATTTCCAACTCACTTTTAAATAATTCACAGCTGTTTGTGTCTATTTATTAGGTGCGAAATTTTGGATCCTGGCAAATGCTATAGCGTTTAAACGTTTTAAAAATGTTTGTGTGTGTTTTCTTATAAAATTATAGTATTAAGGAAACAAATAGGGCAGGCTGAACTGGTGCAGTAAGTGCTGACGAACGATCGTTGACGAACATCTAAACAGAAGAGGCCCCAGCACAGTGCCTTGTGGGACACCACTGGTAACCATCGTTCACCCTCAAATAGCCCCATTGACAGTACATTTTGTGTCCTGTCAGTCAGGAAACCCTTGATCCAGTCAAACAGCTTGTCACGGATGTCGAAAGTTTTGAGCTTGGCAAACAAAACACTGTGAGGAACAATGTCAAAAGCCTTGGGCAAGTCCAGAAAGATCACGTCTCATGCATTCGTTCGTGAGCTTGCGTCTCAGTCTGTTCTGTCTTAAAATTCGTGTGAGATCAGTAGTCGCAAATATAGGTTAATCAAAAAATACGTCCAGCGTTAAAGGCTGCTTGCCACCAAACGAAAGTTTGGAGCATCATAATAATATAATATAATAAACCAAAGTTTGTCGCAGTAGCAACTGGTCTGGCAAGGACCGGGGGGGTCGCTAACAGCCAGCCACAACTATATCCTTGTTTTCTGTAAAATTAACGTCTTTAAAAGATAAGAAATACGTTATATTGAATTTCAACAATAACATAAAATGAAAAATGAATAGAATAAAACAATGGCCGGGAATGTGGAATAGACGTAGGTGGGGTTGTGGACACGAATGCCTTACCACCAAGGTTAGACCTGCCAGGGACACGTTGGTCCCCGATGGCATCGCCAAACGTCTAGGTAATTCAGGGGAAGGATGGCCAAGGTGCAGACAAGGGAACGTTTAAATAATGAAGCTAAACATAAAATATTAAAAAATTTAAAAAATCGTTGTAAACTTGCAAAAAAATGTATGTTGATTTTAAAAAATAAAAAGCAAATGCATCCACATACTGGGATTCGTCGTAATAAAATTGTTTAAAAAAATTTACATAAAAATGAGAAGAAAAAAATTGTTCACCACACACTCGATCGATAGGTGGTACACTGGATGCCAATACCGTAACAGTGTTCGGAGGCGGGGGTCATAATGGTCTTTTAATAAATTTACTGAGGTCTTCAGTGAGCAGTTCTCTCCTAAATTTCGCCTCAGAGTTCATGCCCACTGTACTAGGACGAAGTGCATTCCAAACGGTGATGATGCGGACTGAGAAAAATTGTTTTCTACATTCAAGTTTCGCACCTTTGGTAGCAAGCTTCCAAGGGTGCCTACGACTTTTATGTAGACTAGGAGCCGGATCAAAGAATGGAAGGTCAACCGTTATCAAGCTTCGCAGGATCTTATACATCATAATAAGGTCAAATCGTAGGCGCCTCAATTCAAGAAGCTCAAGACCCGTTCTTTTGAGGCGCTCGGTGTAGTTCACCTCCCGAAGCCCCGGAAGACACTTCGTAAACCTTCTCTGCACTGACTCAATCAAGTCAATGTCCTTTGCGAGATACGGGGACCAAACAGGTGTTGCGTACTCCAAGATGGGCCGGACGAACACCTTGAAAGCCCACTCCTTATTTTGTAAATGACCCGAAGTGAAACATTTATTTATTATGGCAAGCCGTCGAAAAGCCGCAGAGGAAATTTTCGAACAATGAAGAGATGGCTTAAGGTCATGGGAAAACCAGATGCCCAGGTCCCGAATCTCGTCGGTGAAGGGAAGAATGTCCCTGTTACGTTAGTAGTTATGATCACCCGGGTGTCTAGTATTCTGTAACAGCCTAACAGAGCCCCATGCTTTTTGGGTATCACATTTAAATCCGTGGGGAGGTAGGCGCGTGCATCTAGTGTCTATTGGTCGGTCCATGTGCACCTAGGATCAACATTTTCCCTCCCTTGAACGTTAGATACCCGCCTCATATCCCTGCCGCATCTATGCGTCGCCCGGCCGGGATAACTGTTTCCTCCAGGTGACTAGTACACTTCAGCACAAAGTTGGGTCTATTGGTTGGTCCACGTGCACCTAGGATCAACATTTTCCCCCATTGAACGTTAGATACCCGCCCCATACCCCTGCCGCATCTGTGCGTTGCCCACCCGGGATAACTGTTTCCTCCAGGTGACTAGTACACTTCAGCCCAGAGTTGGATCTATCGCTCGGTCCACGTGCACCTAGGATCAACATTTTCCCCATTGAACGCTAGATACCCGCCCCATATCTCTGCCGCGTCCGTGCGCCGCCCCGCCCGCGATAATTGTTTTCCCCCAGTTGCCTTCAGCCCAGAGTAGAAACTACGTAAAAACTAGGAACGTGTTCTTTGGGCTGTTGAATCCCACCCTAAAAAAAAAAAGTAGAAAAGGCTCAGCTGGAAGCGCCCCCAGCATCAACTAGATTTTGCCGTAGGGCACGATGTATTGCCCTTTCCCGTTTGAAGCATTTAAACAGGGCAAGTCGCGCGAGACGGCGATCCCCCTTGCATATCGGCGACTAACTACAATAGAGAAAAAAGAAAGAAAACTAAATCACCTCGTCGCGTTCACGGGCGGCCGGCGGTGGGTCGGCGCTTTCACGGGAGTAAGTGGGGCACGGGATAGCAGGCCCACAGACCGATCTCCTGCACGAGAAGGATGTCGGAGGTATTTGGCTAATGAAAACCAATTTTAAAATAAAAGTCAAGGTAAACTCCACAGGAGACAATTTAAAAATAAAATGAGCAGCAAGACTATCCTAGTATACAAAACACACAACTCACGAGACGCGCTAAAGGATAAAAAAAATATCCAAGAGTTGATAGTTAGTGAGCTGTGTTGACAGTAGCTATCCCAGAACATAATGAAGTAAGGATCTCGTCAAAAAGCGGTAAGTCTAAAATTGCTCGGGGCTATAATACGAACAATCCCGCCCCCCAACACGGTGGTCTCCCCCTACGGCCTTCAGACCTCTGAATGGCCTAGACGAAATGACAAGAACGAATGACTATTGTAAAAAGACCCAATCCGTCACGCGTTTCTGTCCATTAACGTAACGGTATATAGGCCAGAGGTCGTGAGGTTAATACTGTTATGGGCGTAGGAATGTAGTTACAACATTTATCGGCTATTAACGGTTGTCGAGAGCGTGGGACCCCCTCAACTAAAAAGAAAATAATCGTTCCCCCCTATCAATTCGTCAAAACAAAAAGTGACGGGCTATATGTAAGCTGTCAGTACTGTCAAAAAATGACGCGTAGTTAACGTCTCGCGACCTAGATCGCTAGACAACCGACTTATTATACGTTAAACCTTTCGTATAAGCCCTTTAACCCGAAAAGACAAAAAAAGGGGCTAACCACGAAAAAAAAAACACTGCCTCGAGCGAAACGGGCGGCCCACATCGTGACGTAGTACACGCCTCGCAATTGGTTGAAAGTCATCACATGATTCGAGCCGTGCAATGAGCGACGGTACTACGAGACTAACCAATCGCAGAAATGAGCGAAATAAAGTACCGTAACACCTTTACGGAAAATAAACAGGGCTGATTTGTCGAGCAGCTATTCCACCTGAAACAATGCAATTTGGCCAAGTATAAAACCATCACCCCAGCCAAGAATTCACTAACCCGCCGATCTCTCCATTGGAACCAACAACTCAGCAATTGTAGAGGTAAGCATTGTTTAATGAGGCATTACGTTAATAATGAAAAAAAAAAAATAAGATTGCGAGGACTTGGCCGGTTGCTAACGGGCTTCTTTACATTTATGTTTACAGATATCCAACAATCCGAAAGACCACGCAGCAGTATACCAGAGCAGTGCAAGCAGAGAGGAACAGGTAGGCCTAAATGGTTCCTTTATATCATTTTACGTGCGGAATAGGGCAAAAAAAAAAAAACCTAAAGCAAGGCTATGTCCTTTTTTATTTCTTTTCATACACATAGTGAACAAAAAAAAAAATGGCAACATCATCAGCTTCAGTAGATAGAGTCATTGAAGCCAAAAACACCTACTTCATAGGGGGTGAAATATACGTACAAGTGACGGATTTTCAGGGACGTGCGTACGTACATGTACGGGAATTCGTAACCCCAGGAGTAGGGATCTTGCCAGGACGCCGCGGGGTCTCGTTTACTGTCGCCGAATGGCGGGAATTTGTTAAGGATCACGGCATTTACAATCAGATCGTGAGCGAGCGCAACTTACAGCAGCAAATTATGACCGGCCGGAACTATGGAGCCGGCCTAAAAGTGATAGTGTCACAATCTGGCTCAGTCTATCAGGCTAAATTCATACTTGAAAAATACAGCAAAAAGTACGTTGTTCTAAACTATCGTCAGTTTGCAGGCTTGATAGGCTACGTCACTGATATCACTATGCTTTTGGACAAAAAACTGAAAGAGATCGAGCCCCCCACAGTTCAGATCGAATCCCCCACATCCCAAACCGAAATGTGGTTGGAGTGAAAAAAAAATAAGTAATGGCCTTTTTTTTTTTGCATTTTTGTCTCTCCCTCACAGTCTCATAGCGTACCAAACCATCCCATATTGCGATTGCTTCCCACTTACCGGGTTAAATTTCATACGAATAGTTCCGACGGTAAACGTAGTGAAAATAGCTATTGGAAAACACGGAGAAAATGACAGCGTGGTATTAGATCCAACAGAGTGGTTAGGGATAATAGCGCAACTCTACTGGCGTCAGCCTAACTCGAGTATATCGGTTAAATCAGGGAACGTGTTGATCGAATCCGTGGCCGACAATGTGCTGATCCTAAAAAGTGCAGACAAATCAGTAGCATTAACTGAATTTGATATACTTAGCATGAAATACATGCTCCCTCATATATCGCAGACTGTTGCTTGCTGGACGCAGAGAATAGGCGAGTTGACACCTACACCTGCGGTAACATTGCCAACAATGGTTGTAAATGAACCGAAATGCAGCAAAAAACACAGAAGATATACGGCTGCCCTGTCAGGGATGTAAGTTCAATTCCCCGAGCCAAAGAGACCATGATTGCGTAATGCACGCTTCGCTTTTTCGCAGCTCAATTTATTCTCTGTTTTTTCCAATAGCTTATTCTAATCAAGTTGGGGGAAGCCCGACATGAAAATCATCCTGTCCCGAAAAGCTTCCCGAATATGATTGTCAGACTCGGGGGACCGAAACTTTTTAAAAACGATAGATTCAGCATCGTTAAATGCATGGGGAAATACATAAAAAAATTTAGCACTAATACAGATGTCTACACGGTGACATTATTGTCGCCCAGTATTCGGTTAGAAACCGTTTAGACCCTATAGACCAACTTTTTCACCGGCATAATTTGAGCGTGTCCTGGATGGGTTCCGACCCACCGACTATGTAGGTGTGTGTATTGGGGTGAGTGGGTTTTTGAAAATAGCTCGTTCCTTCCCTTACATGCTAGGGAATCTTTTCAGCGTCGCTAACATTTTGGCTCTTATTTTGAAACTTAACCAAAGTGGTCGGAAGCTCGAGATTAAAGTAACTCATATCGAGATACCCAGAGGCGCCAAAAAAGAAAATGTCACGCACAAATGTTATAGCATGACTATCAACAGGGGGCGCTAGGTCGGTCGTGTTCCCAAAAAACGGCTTATATAAACTTTGTTCGGCTAGAGCGATAGTTTGTTGCATTCGCTGATAAGGACATAAAAATATATAGACAAATTCGTAAATCGAACAATGTGCAAAAAAAGCTCGCTTTACAGCTGCACGCCGACGCCGGCGTTCGCCAATATGGGTGTTCTATTGTTGACTTGAAAGAATTTCAGGATTATTATTTGACAGAATACCAAATTGTGTTATTCCAAAAAAATGGAACGCAGTGCCAGGTTACATTCGAGGGGCCTTCTAGCTCTAAACGCATCTTATACCTTTTCTGCCACGCCAATCACTATTTTCGGAATTTTAAAGCCGCGGTTTATTTTCTCATCCCGATTTTCCTGTCTGAGGCCGTATTCCCGACCTAAAAGCCACGCCAAAAGCAGTCCCTCGTATCATTCGCCTAAATATGTTTGCTTCCGTTGGTTGTCATGTTCGGCATGTAACAGATTGTTCGGAAATACGGAATGTTTAGTCCGCCATTATAGCAAACAGCCACCCTTCAAAGACTCTATACAGTCTGTAAATCGCTGTTTAAATGCAAGATTTGTTTTCTAACGTTTGACGGTAATAGCATCACTGTTGCCAACGTTTTTGTAAACAGTGGTGTCGGCTAGAGCACCGCTGCCATATTCAACTCCTCAAAAAAACGCGATTGCGGTTAGCTGTTTACGACCTCGAAACGACGCAAGTTGAGCGAGTAACTGACAGGGATTTTTTTTTTTTACACAGCGTGAATTTGGCGGTTATGCATGCACTTACTGTTTTGGTTGTATTCGTTGTGGCGACATGTTTATGAACGGTGAAAACGATTTTTGTCATTGGTTGTTTGAGTCACATGCCACGGATTCGAACCACTCTCTCATTTCACGTAATAACTCTGGATACGATTGTCTCTCTTCCTAATTAGATGGGCATTAGATAATAGGAGTCGGACCTACCGACGTCATATATATGCGGGAGCTAACCGCAAAAATAGAATAGTTGGTGGACTCTTTTCAAGTTTATGTCAATGGCCTTATCCAAGCTACTCGCTAGTTTAGGGCTAGATGAAAATCTTATACCTGTATGGTTTGTTATGTTGTCTTAAAGATAATCATGTCACTGTTAGTTTTTGGCGAGAAAGCACCTATCGTGGTACCATTCCGTCAGTACAACTCCAAGCGTGGGGGTGGGGAAATATTTTCCTTCGACAAATGATCCAATAATTGAGTTTTGTAACTTGGTCACTCTCCAATCCACGTGACCTTTTTCCTGTGAGAGGCCTACGTCGCCACCGTCCCTCCACCGCTCGGCCTTGCCGATCGGTAGACAGCACGCCGCCACCCGCCGCCGCCCCACTGAGAGAGGCCCTAGCGCCGGGGGTATCCCTTCCTCGGCCAAGGCCGAGG
>JAHWFP010094873.1:0-20374 GCA_023313725.1 Lithobius niger | reverse complement strand
CTTGATTTCCCTCCACCCCCTCGAGTATTGGACTAGCCGTTTCGAGCAGACGAGCGAATATCCGTGGTAAAACGGCCAGACCTCACGGATATGTGTTTTAATGCTAAGGTGTGACGTCGAGCCAACATATCTATAGTTATTTGAGATTTAAAAAAAATTTATTTGAAAATTTTATTTGTGAATCATGACGTAAATTCCTGAACTCAAACTTCCGGTTTAAACTTCCTGTCTGCGAAAGTCTCACGTACGCGAGGACGTCCCTGTATCCAGTCACCGACGTTTATGTTTAAGGTAAAACCGTATTTTTTCAACTTTATTAGTTTAAATAAGGTATAGCGTATAAAATGCGCTATTCGCTTGAGTCTGTAGGTTTGTAGGTGTGTTTAGAAAGTGTCAGATGCGTAGTTTTCGTACCGTCGGAACGAAAGGTTGCCAGGTCTGAGTCGAACCATTGCTCCATGGGTGGGGGCGTAGAATAATAGCCTACTCGAGGTTTTTTTTTTTTCGTGTTAGTCCGATAAATATCGCAGGTTGCAAATGTGCTATTTATGTTGGTTGCAATGGGGTTTGCTGGTTGAATTTGTGTTGTGCACGGTAGTTTTGCAAAATCGGTCAGTATATGTCACATGTCACCCCGGGTGGAGCGGGGGTTGTGTAGAGCGCGGAAAGTGTTAGGTTATCAAAAAAGCGTGGGTTATCAAAATTAACCCACGGTCACGTGTGTGGGCTTTCAGATTAACCGTATATAACGGCTACACTTTTAGCATTGGGATGTGTTGGCGTGACGTCACCACCGTGCATTAAATACTATTAATCTGAAAACCCAGGTACGTCACCGTGGGTTAATTTTCATAACCCACACTTTTTTGATAATCTAACACTTTTATCGGGGGTCTACACAACCCTTGCTCCACCATCTGTGACATATAATGACCGACTTTGCAAAACCACCGTACACAACACATATTCAACCAGCACACCGTATTGCAACCAGCATAAACAGGCACATTTGCAACCTGCGACATTTTCCGTACTAAACCGAAAAAAAAAACAACCTCGCATACTATGCTAGGTTGCCCCCCCCCCCCCCACCCATGGAGGAATGGTCCAACCCGGCAACCTTTCGTTCCGACAGTACGAAAATTAGGCTACAAACAACTCGTAAATACACGTAAAAACCTACTAGAGCCAGGCGAATAGCGCATTTATACTCTATATCTTATTTAAACTGATAAAGTAGAAAAAAATACGGTTTTACCTTAAACACAAAAGTCGGTGAGTGGGACTGGGTAACGGGGGAAGTCCTCCCGTACGTGAGACTTTCGTAGACAGGAAGTTTGAACCAGAAGTTCCAGGTCAGGAATTTACACATCAGTCGTACGTTAGCCTACTTAAATTCATTATGATTCACAAATAAAATTTTCCAATAAAATTTTTTTAAATCTCAAATAAGACGATATGTTAGCTTGACGTCACACCTTACCATTAAATCACAAATCCGTGCGCTATAGCCGGTTTAACGACGTTATTTGCTCGCTTGCTCGAAACGGCTAGTCATATATCTGGGGGTGAAGGGAAATCCACTCGCTCTTACAGCACTCGTGCGATTTCCCTCTACCCCCTCGATATTGGACTAGCCGTTTCTCGCAAACGAGCAAATATCGCCGTTAAACCGGATATAGTTCACGGATATCTATTACTACTTAATTTTAAAATTTCAAAATTTTTAGATTATGGTAATTATTGCCTCTCTGTGCATGGACGAGGCCACTCAACAAATTTACGAAAACCGTTTAATTTGTAGGTTTGGGTTTCTAACTATACTTTTGACCAAAACTACAAACAATCAATCTCACAGGGTGTACTCGTGGTCACGCAATAAAACTTGTGGAAAAAGTATCTAGAATTAACTACGGAAATATTTCTTTGCTGAATGGGTTATTAATAGATAGAATGCTCTTCCAGAATGATGAGGTTGTTACGGCACTGCCCTCTGAATGTTTTAAATTTAAACCTAATAGGAATTTGTAATGTCTTAAAAATTCTCATTTTTAAAGTTTTATTATCTTGTGCTTAGTACGATAGTAATATCGAAACGTATCGCTACGTTTTTTTCTTATTCTAGTAAGTGGTCAGATAACTATGGTCATAAAAACCAATTTTGTACCTTTTAGCCATTTTCTTTGACAAATAAACCTTTGTTATGACTATTGTTATTAAACAATTTCTAGATTCATGGATACTGCCGTCGTAACATGTTCAGGAAGTGCACAGTACACCATCATTTCGGTTGATTTTTGCCGCATGAGGGAGGAAACCGGAGTACCCGGAGGAAACCCTCGTGCAACGGGTGGGAAACAACCGCAGATAACCCCGCACATACAAACTTCCCCTTACAAGGAACGAACCCGGCTCTGTAAGAACCCAGAGATATACAGCCGGATCAAGACACCTATTGAATCGTACACTGGGGGTTTATAACGCAAAGTACCCTAGAGGGTAAAACTTGTTATTCCGAGTTTGTGCAAGATAGGAATATATTCGAGTAACTGTTTATTTCCAGGCATAAGGTGATTGTGTACTGGGGGCCGTTAAGCTAAGATGCGAATGGTTTCTAAATCCATTCTTGGTTGGTAACATTTTTCGTGAGAGCGAATTTGTGTATATGCTCCAGGTCGGGGGTGTGCCCTGCCTTGATCGGTTTTGCGCAAGGGAGCTTGTTTTATCTGTATATTGTAAGTTAGATTTATGGAAGGGAGACAGTTTTTTTTAGCGATAATCTGTTTCGTTATTCCTACGTATAGGGCAGTGACACGACGTAGTATTATTGTATATAACTCTATGGTGGAGCCAGTTACTGGGTTAGCTGCAAGGTGCACTGATGGGGAAAAGAAGAGCGTCTTACTGAAGTCAATGCTATTAGACTGAATTTCTTAGGCCTAAAACGCGCGATTTTTGTCGATTTGTTGGCAGTTGCTGACATTTTTAAGCAAGTGGAATCTTTATTTTCCAATTACAACCTAAGCAGCATAGGGGATTGGAGAAAACAACGGTTTTTTAAGCCTACGAAATCCACTCTCAAAGCACTGGCTTGACTAGAAGTGCCGTTGTTTAAACCAACATTTCAATCTAGTGCCCCTTGCAGGTACCTCACTTGTAGCAATATGACGTCACTTGACGCTGTTCTATAGGTTGCCTTGCATGAAGGTTCTGTATACGGAATCTGATAAACTTCATTACTATTAAAAGTTTTGAGTTGCTCCTTAACGATCGACTATTTTGCCTGGCGTGGTTAGACATTTTAAGATGGAGTGGGTGGACGAAACTAAAGTAATTCCACATAGGGCTAAGAGTTTTCCAAGGTTTTCTGTGACACATGGAAAGTATGGTTTCGAGAGAAATTTCGTTGGTTTAGGTTAATGGGTTGTGGGGTTGTAAAATTTAATGGTAATCGACTAATTTGGTAAGGAGATGGAGAGGAAAACCCTTTTCTATGTATTTCTGCAAGGTGCTCTGCGTGCAAGGAGCTTCTTATTGGTTGCGTGGGCGTAGATACGACGCATTTCATTAGTCACAACATGTTTGTGTGAATGGGGTCAATAAATGAAGCAAAGTTTATTGAGCGGATGGTGCGCTTAGGCATGCACAAATGCGGAACTTCTATTAAACGTTCGGGATTTATGATCACATTAGTGTCAAGAAAATGAATGGAGTTATTTTCAGCCTCCTCATCATGTATTTGAGGGAGGGGTGAGCAGTGCTAAGAAGATACGTATTTTGTCGGAATTACGAATGAACCCAGAAGCAGAATTTTATACCACTGTCTGCGACACCAATTGTCGGGGGAAAATTATCTGGAGCTAACCTGTTTTTTCGTATGGTTACGCACATATTTATTGGTTTTTATCGTACAACTTTTCGGTGCTTTATCCCATTGATCTGGCTCTTTCATCAACGGAAAGTCTCGTCGAGACGATTAAAATGGTGTATTGGAATGTCCAAATACGCCAAAAATTGACGAAACGGCAGAAATTTGGTCAAAACAGCATATTCTGTCTGCGACTGGGCCAGACCGCGTGGCACCCCTTTCTGCTTCGGGACGAATGAGTGCTAAGGAGTCCTCCACATAGCCTAGTTTGTTTTCCATAATCTAAAACCATTAAAAACGTATGCTGGGTATGTGCGTGTGTGTGTACCTCTACTCCTCTGGAACTAAGGCACCTACAAAGATTGCAGTAGAACCAAATGAAAGATAATTAAATTGCGCAACCGTTAGGCCTATTTTTGTTGCTGTAATATGATTATATGACCCTTAAATACGCAAAAAACACTGCAAAAATAACGTCAAAGTTTTTTTTTTACTCTCATAACGTTTGTTCATGACGTCATAGTTTGTTCATGCAAAGTTATTATGCCAGAACAAACTTTTCCTGACAAAACTACGACGTCATGAGCTGGCGTGCTGAGGGATGTTATGAACGAACTGTAAGCAATAATTGTAATTGGTTTGCGTCGAAAAAATCAGTACATCGGTTTTGTCATGCTCTTGGAATCAAAACCATTGAATGAAGCATGAAATGACGCCATTGGAGTGGGCGCAGCGAAACAGTATGCTAGTTTTAATTAATAGTAGACTAGGCTCAAACAATTATAATTTATCTCCCCCCCCCCTCCCTCCTTTCTACTCCTGGAGATTGTGTTTAGGAGCCTCTTTAAAGGGCAATTACATCCATTTTGACATGCATGTTTGACTTTTGGATCACTTACACAATAACTAAACACAAGAATTGCGACAGAATACGTTACGTACGTCCGATATAACAATTTAATTACTGCATCACCGAAACACGACACGGAGGTCGCCATTGTTTTGCTGGAACGCGCAGAAATTAATGCCGACAGACGGATCTCTTCGATTTCGACTCGCAGCCGATTGAGATAGCTGTATTGACTGTGTGGAGCTCAAGCGTCTGACGCCTTAGCTGGCCACTACACTACACTACACTACACTATACTGCTGGCCAGCTAATGCCGTCAGACGCTTGAGCTCCTCACAGTCAATACTGCTATCTCAATCGGCTGCGAGTCGAAATCGAAAAATGACATCCATCGGCATTGATTTCTGAGCGTTCCAGCAAAACAATGGCGATCTCCGTGTCGTGTTTTGGTGATGCAGTAATTAAATTGTTGTATCGGACGTAAGTAACGTATTCTTACCTCAAATCTTGTGTTTAGTAATCTCAAATCTTGTGTCTTGTGTGTAAGTGATCCAAAAGTCAAACATGCATGTCAAAATGGATGTAATTGCCCTTTAAAACTTATTGACACTTGGACCTAGAGCCTGCTGTTCCGGCCCTGGATTTGTTATTCCGTATTTTACTGATTTGCTGAGATTTGTAAATTCGTGTATATTTCTCAGATTCGCCAAATGTGCACCAATTTTTGTGGATTTGCCAGTGATTTATGCACGGAATTGCGCGGATATACGTGATTTGCACTGATTTTCAAAGATTAACAAATTTGTGGATTTCATGTGGATTTCCAGATTTCACCTAGAATTACAAATCTAAAATGAGAAGGTGTAGGCCCTTCCAGCTTCCATGCCTTATCGATCCCTTTAGATCGTCAGAATTGGAATTCTGGGTATGTCTGGTGCAAGGAAATGTTAGTTGATCAAAATAATTTCTGGAGTCTGATAAAGAGACATTAGAGGAGACTCTGGGGTACAAGAGTCGGTCCTGCAGCAGAAAATGTTCCAATACAATTACACAAAATTGGCCAATGTCTCCTGAGTGCTCTTTCCTGTAAAGAGTCTTCCCGTACCGCCAAAGGAATAAACGAAAGAAAGAAAATACAAAAAGAAAAGGTTTTCTCTGTAAAGCAGACGGTTTCTGCTTCGATTTTGTGTGTAGACTTTTGTTTACAATCGTCTGTAACGATTAGTATTTAATTTTATTATTTTTTTATTATTTTTTTGTGCGGTCTGCATTTTGTTTCCACGACGGGTGTTTATATATCATATCAAAAACCAAAACTGGTAAAAGGGGCCGCCAAGTTCCGAATGGTTCGGCCCTTCAAAGGAGTGATATCAACACACCAAAACATTCGCCAAGTTAATCGCACCGCCTAATAGTTCGAAGGTTAAATGAAAACTAGAACATTGCTATTTTCGGTAGCAATGTTCAAGTTTTCATTTAACGTCCAAAATATAATTCGGTGCGATTAAGTTGGCGAATGTTTTGGTGTGTTGATATCACTCCTTTGAAGGGCCGAACCATTCGGAACTTGGCGGCCCCTTCTACCAGTTTTGGTTTTTGATATGATATCACTCCTTTTTTTTAAATTGTGTATTGAACTCAACTACACTACCGTGCCGATGTGTGATAAAGTGGCATGTCAACAAGAAATTGGTTTTCCACAATTTGATACTACCTTTTGCCTATAGGCCGAACCATTATCAACTTTGTCACCTCTTTATAGGTGCATGGGTTGGTTTTGATTTTGTTGTAATTTGTTTTATTTCGTTAGTTTTGGTGTGTTGATAACACTCCTTTGAAAGGCCGAACCGCTTTCAACTTGGTGGCCTCTTTACCAGTTGTTGGCTCTGTTTATTTTGCTTTGTTTTTAGATTTGGTTTATTTTTCGTGAATTGGACGTGAATACAATTTCTTTGGCAACGTTGTTTAGTTTTAGCGTGCTACAATAGTGTGTGTCTAGGCACGCACGTCAGTATACACGTTGTCATTGTCCGAACTTTGGCTGTCCAATGAGAGACGATGCCGACAATACTAACAATGGTTATAACGATATTTTCGTACTAACGCGCCATTCCACGCCATCCTCGTTACACCCCTATAGGCTTCAAACCATAAAAGGTACGCAGTTCGTATCGTACTGTAACCATTCGTCCAATTTCATAGCTGGAAGCCTTCCCGTTATCTCGGTATCGATGAGGGTGAGCGGACTAGAATTAGCTAGCTAGTTACACATTTTCAACGTTATTGGGGGCCAGATTTTGCATTGAAAGTAGCTTAGCTGGCATTCCTACTCGAGTTAATTTTTGTCAGGTAGGTCATTGCTCTTGATTTCAACACAATTTAAACTTTTGTACCGCATTATTATTTTTTCCCCAAGTACCTGAAATTTGCCTAACTATGCTTCAAGATATAAGACACTGACGCTAAGGCGCCGCGCTACAATGGTTTACAACCTCGACAATTGAATTGATGTGATGTTTGTTGTGATGATTATTGCCTAACTTGGCGTGACACACGAGCGTGTGTCTAGATCGGCCAAAGAAAGCGTAATCAAATAAAATGGTCCTGATTTTTCCTTAAATCTTCAAGTTTTAAACCGTAGAGGGTGCGAAGTCTTAAATTTTGAGGCTACGGCCTAAAAATTTGGCGGCCGACATGACTGATTGACTTATTTACTTTTTCTTCGGCTTTGGAGTTAAATCGTTTCCGCAATTGTTTGCCATGATACTGCAACAATCCAGAATAAACTACTCATCGAGATGACACATGCTAAATCTAGACTCACGCTAGTGTGTCGCCATCAAATAATAAACATGGGAGAAACCTTGGGCGGAACCTGAACATAAATATGCATTTCTAATGCCCCGTTTTTTCGAAAACAAAAATGGCTGAACAGTGGACACATGGTAGACCAGACTGTTGCAATTACAATAAAAAGGAAGCGAAAAAAGCCATCAAATTAACTAAACAAAAAACAGTTTAGAAAAAATTATTAGAGCTCGTATCCCCATACTCACAGCCTTGAAGGTACACGAATAAAAACGTATTTGAGTTCACTTGAACGCAACGAACTATAATTTGAACTGCAATTCGCGAAACGTAAACCCACAATCACACAAAAACACAAACGCCATAAACAGCAAAACGTCTACCAAATTGAAAGGTAAAAATGTATACACAAAATGAACACGTAATTACTCAAACGAACTAAAAATAACTACTTCAAACGACTTTCTAACACAAACACAGGCAAAAAACTGCCTTAACTAGGAGTCTGCTTGTTTCACAAATTATAAATGCACTCAAAATACACCTATACCCACTCATACGAATCAGAATTGATACATGAAACTACAAATACAGACGAATATTTAAAAAAAAAAGTCCGTATAATATACAAATTATGCCTGCACGCCCAAACACCGAAACATTAAACTTTTCAAACATAAACTGGGCTTTCTTTCTGACATAACCATTGGTCAAAAACAGTCCTTGTTCCCTGGTATTGGAGTTGAAATTATAGTTCGTTGCGTTCGAGTGAACTCTAATCCATTTTTATTTGTGTATCTTCACGGCTGTGAGTATAGGGATATAAGCTCTAGTATTTTTTTCTAAACGGCGAATCCGTTTTTTGTTCGGGTAATTAATTAATATCATGTTTATGTAATTTTTAATGCGTTGGAACCGATGAACACAATAATGCAAACAATTAATAAAGAAAAAAATCACATGGTAAAGGCTTAACATAGTAAATAGTTTGCATTAAAAACTGGCCTTTCGAGAGGACGCTAATATGAGAAAGAAAGAAAAGACTATTGCCCCGACGGGAACTCGAACCAAGGTAATCCCAGGCACTAGGCCACTAGGCTGGACCTCGTGATAACTGGGCTTATGACTTATTCATTATTAATTACTTGCCTTATTTCTAGTGTGGAGGCCAAGAATAAGTTGCTTTAGCTGCTACTTACGAAATTAAAACTGCTGGTTAAAATTAGGCCTAAAAGCTGACAATTACGCCTTAAATGTAAAATAGGCTTAAAAGCTATCACATTTTTAACCGACAATTATGATGGCTACTGCTTTTAGATTAGTATAATAGTGATAGCTGTTGTAGTGCATGATAGAGGTGTGCGCCTCAACATTGGAAGTGGAGGAACTGTACAAAAAACCGGTGCGACTAGGCAGTCGCTGTAGCCGCTTGTTTCTTTCTCAGATTAGTGTATTCTCAGAAAGCCAGTCTGTAATGCAGACAGTTAGCTTCGTTAACTCTTAACGCCGTAATCTATTCTTTATTATCCGATACAGGGTGTTGTAATGTGATGTTTCCGGTGAAAAATTCTGCTCTTGCCTCTTTAGATAATTTTTCTGAATTACTTGGTGCATTCCCAAACTGATAAAAACATCTTGCACAAAAGCTCGATGGTTTTTTCTAGTTTGGAATGCCAGTCGAGAAGGAGAAATATTACCAAGATTAAACTTGGTTTTTCGTGGTTTTACTACTGGATATTTTCATAAGCAACATCGTTGATAAAACTAACGAAACTTAACGTGTTGTTTTGTCTCCATATCTGTTTCCGATTGTGGCCGCACACTTTTTCATGTTCAGGAACTGCGCATATCACATTCGTTCATCCGTTCATCCATCATCTTGGTAAATATTTTTCATTCATTCAAAATAAATGATTCTCTTTCAGATATTACGCCATCTTGCATCCGATGAAAGCCAAGTACATCTGCACCATTAGTCAAGCCAGGAAAATCATCGTGGCCATCTGGATTGTGTCTTTCATTTTGGCGTTGCCTGTCATCTACGTGCAGGTCAGTCGAGATTAAATAAATAAAAGATTATAAGACTCGTTATCTTGCGGTAATGATTTGTGAGATAAGCCAGAGAGAGTTTGTGGCGGGACACCGCTGATTTCTATCGCAGTCGGCGTTAAGTTAAGAAACCGGACTTGAGAGCAACGTTAAACACTTATCTGCTGATATTGTTAGACAGTTACTTGCAGAAAATTGACTAGATGGAGAAGGGAACGCAGGAGATATAGAGCAGTGACACGACGTAGTATTATTGTATATAACTCTATGCTGGAGCCTTAATGGGTTAGTTGCAAGGGGCACTGCAGAGTGAAACAGAAGTGCGTCATACTGAAGCCGATGCTGTGAACAGTGATTTCTTAGACCTAAAACGCGCGATTTTTGTTGTTGGAGAAAACAACGGTATTTAAGCCTAAGAAATCCGCTCTTCCGTTGCTTTTCCTTCCATTTTTGTGTAGTGCACCTTGTAGTTATGCCATCCAAAACCCATACTGGTGCCAATATGGCGGCAAATGTCACTGCTCTATTGCGGGGGGGGGGGGGGGGGGGAGTGGAGGATGTAAGAGTTGACATGCCGTCTTTAACTCCTCCAAAACAACCACCGACAATGTGGGGGTAGTTTTTAGGGTTCCGGAGATCGATCTCGTCTCCCCTTGGTGTACAGGTGAGGGCACGATTACTCGGCTATTCTTTGATCGCTGGATTTCGTTATTTTCATTTCATGCATTCGAATCTGTGTAAGTTGTACTGTAAATGCATTGTAATTCAACAGTTATGGAAATAAACTCAAGAGGCAGGTTAAAAAAAATTATACACTTAGGTCGTCACTTTAGCATTTTAAACTTTTCGCGAGCACGGCGTATTCAGAATTGGCAGAGAGGGATCAGTAATATAAAACAAATCGCAGTAAATTACGTAATTAGGCAAGAGGAAAACAAACCGAGGAGCGGAAATCACACACTAGAAATAGCGTAGTACAGTAAGCCACCTTTATGCGCTTACGTTTCGTGGGAGCGCCGTGACTAGCATTCGAACTGGCAACCCAGTCCGTAAACAAGTTTTTAAAAATTGCAGTTGCGATTGATAAAAACGCGTCAAATGAACAACGAGGCACCTTCCATTTCGAAGAAGTTTAAAAATCTGTTTTCATTACCGAAGTTAAAAGTTTGAAAAAATTTTAAAACGGACGAACACAACGCTGCAGAACGTCTTCACATGGGGGCTTCCATATTGGATGTGTGCAAAGGATGACGGGAGTTTGGAACCAGGAGATATCAAAGTGGGGTGGGAAGGTGCGAATTTATTTATTTATTTATTTATTTATTTGTTTATTTATTTATTTCATTTTATATTTTCTGCAGAAAAAGAAACAAGGGAGGTGGGGCAAGTTAAGTCAAATGAACAGAAAAAAATAGCTCTTTCAAAGAGGCGAGTTATAAATGAAAAAAAATTTAATTTTAGTGAATAAAAAAACAGTAGGGGAGGGAGTAAAAAAGGTTAGTGCTTGTACCCAAAATCCCATCATCCCTTGCACACATCCAACATGGCAACCCCCATGTGAAGACGTCCTGCAGTGTTGTGTTCGTCAGTTTTTTTTTTTATTTTTTAAATTTTGCCTTTGATCATGCAGACAAATTTTTTTATTTCTTCGAAATCTTAGATGCCTTGTTGTTCGTTTAATGCGTAGTGCTTCACGCGTTTTTATCAATCCAATCCGTCTCCAGATCACTGTCATAAGGCCTTTACCGATATACCCATTCCTCCACTGGCATATCTACGCCACTCTGACGAAACCTAAATGTGTAAAGGTGGCTTAGTGTGCTACGTTATTTTTAGTGTATGATTTTAGTTGTTTGGCTTTTTTTTCTCTTTCCTTTAGTTAACTGAAGTTTTAAAATTGTCAACTCGTGTAATGTGCAATTTCTGGCTCTCTCTGACCATTTAAGAACCACGGGGTACCCTGGAAGGTCGGGCAGGGAGGGGGGGGGGAGAGGGGTTTGGCCTTTTTATAGTCCCAAAGGATGATCGATCTCGTGTTCCTTTGGCTTAAAACGTAGGGCAATATCCGTTCGGTTGTGCTTTGGTTTCTGTGCTCGGATTCACAGGGGACCCTGACAAAACTCGATTTTCATAATGGTGTAATATTTTATTTCTTAGCAGCCGTTTAGGTATTATGGCACGTTACCGAAGCTCTTCGAAGACGGCAATGCCTATTAGAGCAAAAACCTGAAGCTTTTAGATAAAAAACCTGAAGCTTTTGGAGCAGAAATCTGAAGCTTTTAGAGCAGGAAGGAATCTTGACTTTGTGCATTCTAACCGTAGCCCGACTGTTATTGCAATTACAGTTCAGTACAGTGCTCGCAGGAATTTTGTTCGGTGAGGCAAAGATATTGATATCAGAGATATTGTGTGTGGGGGAGATTGAGGGGAGGCGATGGCAACTCCCCAGTAGAGCAGCATATAAGGCGAAATGCCACTCGTTGCCTAGCTGCCATGGTGGAATGCCTGACGTGGCTGAATGTTACAGGTCAACTCTCTTTTTACCTCCACGTTTTTTTTTTTTTTTGCTTTTTCATCATCATAATTTGTGACCAAGGCATGGGTAATCACGTTGAAAATTAAAATTTTGCTTCGATTGTGCCAATGGTGGGGCCTTGTTTTTATCAGGAACAACTTTTTTACTTATTGTGTATACGTGTTCAATCATAATCATTTTCCATCGCATTAGTAAACAGATAACGATAATAATGATAACAAGAAGTTTATTTGCTAAAATGGGGAAGGGGCTTAGTAAAGGGCTATGCAACTATAACACCTTGCCAGATATATACGATATGTTATATATGTATAAAGGGTAACAAGGTAACCAAAAAACGCTGCTCCAACCCCTGTTACCTGTTAAAAATGGCGAAGGAAGCCGATCAGGACAAAATCGAATAACATTCGCTTGGACGACTAGAGAGAAGGGTGCAATTTACATAGGCACTCGGCAAACTGTTGCACACCAGACTGACTAGGATAATGAAAATAAAATCTAACGAGAGTCCTGTTCATGAAATTCTGACATTGTAGCCACGTGTGGCGCCACTGACATGTGTAGATGTCCTTTAATAAATGTGGGGACCAAACTTGCAGAGGTGTGTTCCAGGATATTGTGGACATACACCTTAAACGCCCAAACCCAAAGTGGGGAAGTCACGCGCCACTGTCTTGTATCGATGTCCTTTAACAAATGTGGGGACCAAACTGGGAAGGTATATTCCAGGATATTGCGGACATACACCGTAAACACCCAAACATAGGTGGTGACGTCTCCAGACGTGCAGTAACGTTTAATGATCGCCTGACGCATACTGGTAGATTCTCAGCTTTTTGAAGCACACCCAGCAATAGAGGGGGACAATTTTGCTAGGTAAAACCATCGGAAATTCCTAGATTCTTTTACATGCCACGAGACATGAGCACGAGACTTCACAGGGCCCTTTTCTTCCCGAAAAGGCCAGGGGTGGCTGAGGCCAGATTTGAACCGGGTCCTCTGGTATATAAGACGGTCATGCTAACCATCAGGCTACCTTGCCCCCACTGGTAGATACTGGCATATCGGTAGGCACTAGTAGGTAGTAATCCAGTTCCTGATTTTTAGAAGTTTATACTTGGCGGCTGAGCTGTTTGGGATAGTTTGGGACAGACAAAGATATTGATTTTTAGAAGACAAAGACATTGATAATGTTTAGGATAGACAAAGATATTGAAGCACTTGAGGGTGGAAAATGGGAAAGCTGATTAGCCTCCTCAGTCATTCCAGGGCGTTCGAAAGATCACGCCGTTTAGAAAACCCATTTGAGAAGTCGGCATCGCGGAAAAAACGCGCATTTGCTCGCGCCGTGCCTAATCGAAACCATCAAACAATCGTTAGGGCAAGTCAAACCAGAATTATATACTTAGACGTGCTAAAGAATGATAAGCTGTAGTTTGTATGTTAGATTCAAGCCCGGGTTGGCTGTGAGTACATGGGGGACAATTACTACTTCCTCTGTCAGAGCTAGCAAGAGGATAAAAAAAGCGTTGAAACACTGTTGTTTAAAAATGCGATTTTTTTATGAGTGTTTTTTACTTATTTATTCACTTAAAATAAGTAAGTCCTAAATTTTCCTTTGATTTCTGATTTATTTGCTGATGTGAAAGCGTAAATGAGCCTTTTTTTTTAAATAAAAACAAAGCTATGTTTACTTATTACAGTGAATACCTGGCAATAATAAATTTACTTGTTCCCTTTTTTCCCTTTTTTTTTCACTTGAAAATGCTCACTTTTTCGTTTGTTTACATTTTACTTTAAAATGCAATTATTAAACGCAACGAATTTAGACGCACTATTGTAGTAATTAGTTCATGGAAGGGGAAGCGGCCCCCTCCCCCCTTGAACAAATTCTTGTCCCGGCGCAAGAATCCTTATTGCAGACTGTCTTACTGAAACAACCAGCTGTCGTGTTCGTGTATTTAATGTAATAATACTCACTGAATTCTTGAAGCGAACATTGTATGATTTCTTTGACATCTTCTTGAGAGATCCGAAGCACTGGTCGCACACGTCGGCCATTTTGATGCAAAGTCATGGCGGTCCGTTCTCAATGTTTAGTACGTAACTCTTATGTCGCTTCCTAGGAACTTTTTAGGCTGAAATGGCTGAAATATGGACCTTACTTTTTGAAGGAAAACTGTGTAGTGAGGGAAGGTGCAGACACGAAAAGTCAGACCGGAAAACCATCGATCGTGCACGGAGCCGAGATACTGCCAGAGTATACCAGGGTGCATCCTACTGCTAATGAAGAAGGCAGTTATATAGTGTCCGCGGCCTATCTCGAGTTCTCCGCAGAACGAGCACAGATAATCGATTGTACGTTTTCAGTAGCAGAGTGCCTTGTTGATATACAAGATGGTTGCAAAAACAATGGCGGCCATCGATTAAAGCCACCCTATCCAGTAAGACGTAGCAGCTCACAAAATACTTGCAGGAGTCAAGATACACCACGCACACAACAGTTTCTCACCCTGGTGTTCGGACTTTTCGTCACAAAGTCCGAACACCAGGGTGAGCAACTACAAATAGCCTCCTTCATTGGACCCCATCAGTTCCCAACCTTTTCTACAGTATTCTTCTCCATTGGAACTAGCGACATGAACCTCGAGGTTCGTTCGAGGGAGGGGAGAAGGGAGGGGGGGGGGGAAAGGCACCCTCTTAAAGGGGGCTGGGGGTACCGCCACAAGTTATACCGATTTCGCACTGGTAAATTCAAGCGGCCAGGCTCTGTACTGGGGCGGGCCGGCCAGTGCCGATTAATGGGTCCACTGCTGGTCCGGCCGGCCCGCTTTCGCGTTGGTTAATTCCACGGCTCGCTGAGTACGATTTACAGCACCGCCACGTGTTGGTTTGTGGTACTTGAACTTCCACTTTCCACTTTCTCCCGCTACACTGCAGCACCATTCATAAACCATTTTGATTTCAGCGGCGCTGGCCGGCTCCGTCCTAATTTGATTTCGCGTTGGTAAATAAAGCGGTCTTGGCCGCGCCAGGCACGGCCAGTCTCACACCACTGGTGTGAGCCGGGCGCGCTCTCGAAATACCGGCCTAGGTCGGCCTCATTTCGCATCGGTTAATAAAACGGTGCCCAGCCCTCCTTGGCACGGCCAGGGCCACTTGAATTTACCAATGCGAAATCGGTATTACTCCGGCATGGTCCAGCTGCCATATTTTAAAGAATTATGCTTAAATTTGAAACATTTTCCTAGCAACAACTTAAGTATTTAATTTTCAAAACAATCCCTTTCAAATTTTTCAAAAGTATTTTTTTTAATGTTTTAACAAAGGCCTCATGCAATCGAGGGCGGCTACCGTAATGTTTAAGAAATAGGCGTGAATTTGAAACGTGTCCTGCAACTTTTTATTTAAGTTCTTCTGAGGGGGGTCTCCCCATTGACCCTAGTGTTCCCGAGCGGCCCAATGCGACACTTCATTGCTGTGTACATTTTTTAAGCAAAATGAATGATACTGATAAGTCTTGAAAATCTTTACAATATTGTAATTAAAAAAAAACGGTTGACAGCGTCTCGCGCCTCCCCTGTAATTGCTGCGCACCCTCCCCAGGGATTCGTGTGCCCCCTTCCCCCTCGGTTAGGAAACGTACGTGGGACTATACATCCCCTTACTGTCGGAAGGAGCATTTTATTTTGTGTACACCCAGAGTTTCATTCTTCACCTATTCTTGCAGTAAGTTTCCAACAGTTATGAATGGGAAGATTTTAGAATTTTTATCGTCCCCACATGAAGCGCCCTTCCCTCCCCTGTTCTAACTGCGCACCTCCGGAGATTCATTCTTCGTTTAAAGTTTCCTGCTATTCTCAACTTGTTTTATGCGAAACGGTCTTATTGCCCGCTTTCTCGACTCAATTTTCGACATTTTTGTTTACTACGACTGGGTTGTGAACCCATGGAACTGTTTTCCTGTCTCTGTAGTATCTGCTTCCGGTTCCACTCTTTCCGCTTTACGTCTTGTGGATGAGTCAATCCAGCCTGTTTCTTTGTGGATGGTTGTCTTTGTGCGATTTGCTCGACACCGTCTTTTATCTATTTCTTTTTCTTTATTCCGGTTGTGAGTTTCCGGAAGTTCTGATTTTGGAGGAGTTAGGATGTCCATCATTTCCCAGCGAAGCACGGCTCCCCTACAGTTCTGACTGCGGGCTGGCAGAGGTGAGGGCGTGTTTACGCAAAAAGGCTTTCTCGCTCGCCGAAAGCTATTTGCTAGTCAACCGTTATGTAGCCAATATGACGTCACTTGCCACTGCTCTATAGGGCAGTGACACGACGTAGTATTATTGTGTATAACTCTATGATGGAGCCAGTAACTGGGTTAGCTGCAAGGAGCACTGGAGGGAGAAAGGAAGATCGTCTTATTGAAGCCAATGCTATTCGACTGGATTTCTTAAGCCTATAACGCGCGATTTTTGTTGTTGGTGGAAACAACGTTCTTTTTAGCCTAAGAAATCTGCTCTCAAAGCACTGTCTTGACTAGAAGTGCCGTTTTTTCCGTTACATTTCAATCTAGTGCACCTTGTAGCTATGCCCTCCAGATGCTATCTCGTAGCCAATATGACGTCACTTGATGCTGCTCTATAGTAGTATAACCTAAGCCTGCTACCGCTTTACAAGGTTCATACCGACCTGGAAATTCAGGGGGAAAATCAGGGGATAGTCAGGGATATGAAATACGGTCAGGGAAATTCATGGAAAAAATGGAAAATTGGTGAAAAGTCAGTGGTAGTCAGGGATATTCGTTTTTTAGATGAATAAACTGTTTTTTTAGAACCGTTTTTTTTTTTTCATTTTTACAATTTCGTTGTTAAGAACGAACTGTGTGGTCTCAAGTTCCACTCGCATTACTACTACACCTTCTACAAAAAAAATTGACAAAGATTTGCAGCTGCCATCCAGATGTAGTTGTGATGCCAGGCGCCTGCAGAGTGAGGAGTTGACTCTGTGTAATTGAACAATTTAAAAAAAAAAAGTGCGAGTGTTTTGGTCAGGGATATTTAAAGAAATAAGTCAGGGAATATCAGGGATATTCATTTACAGATAAACCCTGGCTTACGCACCATGACCACGTTGTCGTATTTTTAGAAATTACACTTGAAATTGTGACGGGCCTTTACTCTAGCTCCTGTGGTCCTAACTATTCGACCCACTGAGCAATTTAATTTCAAGCCTTAATGCTAGTCACCCTTAAAATCCTTAAAATCCTTTAAATTACCGTTACGAGTGTGGATGGATGTCTTCCCACTCACTTCAGTGTATCAACCGACAATTTAATTAGATCGAGCGTGGTAAATCTTTAAAACCTACACCCGTCAAACTTGAGGTTGACTGCTCAACGCCAAACGGACACGTCGATTTAGGAGCCCGATTTGAAACAGGCGTGCGGTTTCTCACCACAATTCGTGTTCGAATTAACGGCCAGGTTCCGCCTAAATTATAGCTCTTCCAGCAAAGGTTAATGGTTTCTGAATCTTGTACCGGCTTTATTAGCGAAAACAGGAAGCAATTACCAAAAACAGATGGCTTGTTTGACGTGAATGGGTTTGCATCAGCAAAAGTTAGAGTAAGGTGTTTGTATGCAACTATATTCAGGTTTAGTTTTAAGATATTTGTTCGTTTGACCGTACGGAATATATGAAAGTGTAGTTTAAATTAGAAATGTTTGGCAGTTACCCTTTAGTCACTTAACAGCCGAATCACAAAACGAAAATACCCAAAATATCCAAAATTCTTGGGTTTGGACTTAAAAAAAATATTTTAGTGGGAAATTCTGGCATTTCACACTTGTGTGTTAAGATACACACTAGTATGTCGCCCGTCAGAAAGCAATGACGACATCGTCTTCCACCCATTCCAGGTAGCACGTATAGGAACACGTACACGGATTCTTTCACGAATATTTATTGGGAGCCATGGCCCGCAGCCGTATGCCCCATCCAAAACTACACATATACACTACACCCTATACACAATACTCCATACACTATAAACACTACAAACTTCTACCTACAACCATAACTCCGGATTTGTTTGAACAGATTATTAGGAGCCGGATTCTTTCAAAGGGTTTCAAAGGGTTTAACGAGCGTTCATTTTGCCCTTTAACAATCAACTTTTTAGCAAAGACATAACACGTACACCGAAGATTGGATTTGGAGTTTGCTGAGTGGCATTGTTCCCTAATTACAATGATTAAAACAATGTAAAACAATCAAAATGATCGTTCAGGGTCCCGTAACTCCGGAATGGCTCGACCAATCGAAAAAGTGGTCTCTCTGAGGATGAAGCCCAGGGAAATTTCTGACGTAGATCATGTTTCAGATTTTAGGTAGGTGCAGTAGTAGTTTTTTCTGAAACCGTATCACACAAGAACAAGAACAACCATCACCACCACCACCACAACAACAACAACAACAAGTGAACACTTTTCAAATTTCCGTGTGGCTCCGTACGTTTACTCTTGCACGAATTGCATAAAAATTGATATAACGTTGGGAAAAGTTGCTATCTACTATCTGGCCAAGTTTAGTCGAAATATGCTGAATAGAAACGGAGAAGTTAATAGTTTTAGTTTTGCTGAAAAGTGGACTTCAATCATATTATATACAACAGAAATTGATGTAAACACTCCCATATGAAAGCATATGATATCCAACAACAGCAATAAATACCATACCAATAGGGAAGGAGCTATTTCCAATATTTAGGCTTTATCTCAGCCTCTTGCGTTGTTAAACCACAGCCAATAACCATAGCTTGGTTCCTTACTGTATTAAAACCCAGTATTGCAGTGTTAATAAAAATACGTTACCCCCTTTCACGTGAGCTTTTATTCAGCACGTCTATTTCTGTTCGTTATTGACTGTACACTGAGAAGCAATTCGAAGTCGAAAGTCATCAGGAATACGTAATGTAGCATGGTAGCAGAGTAAGGTGGTAGCTACGGTCATAGCTATGGTTGGCGACCTTCTAAAGGGTTAAACCTAGAAAAAAGTTTTTTTTTTATTGGGTGAACGTATTGATTTTTTGCGTCCATATTTTAAGATGGCCACCAGAAAACAAACATTGATTTTCCGATGGCACTCGGTTCGGTAAATTCCATAAGGGACAACATTGCAAGTTTCCAATAAATCTGAATGAAGGCCAATTTTAGAACAGCTGGAACCGTGACTAGATGCCCAGATATCGAGCCCAGGATTATCATAATACGTGCCCCTTCCTTGAAAACGTTGGGTGGGAGTGTGAATCCGCAGTGACCCAACTTGTTGCAGGCTTCCTATGACATGCAACGCGTGTGCGAAAGCGCCACTGTCTGCGTACCAATTTGCATACTGGAGCAGATGACCCCAGGACCAGTAGCCCCAAACATATCACGTCGGCTGCATTTTAAAATTGTTTGCTATATTTTACACATTTAAAAAAAAAAAATGCTTTAAAGAACAAGAAACAGCATTTTTGGATGATTTTACAAAGATGAGGTCACGAAGTTCCCGAACCAACCCATCATCGCGAGCCAACGCAAATTGAAGGCAATGGAGGATTATGAACCATCTGAGAAACAGCGCTATCTTCTGCTTCACCAGCCCTGCGCTTGAAAGTTGCAGTGTCTTTAGAGGTCAGATAAAATAGGGATGGACGGTGGGCTAACTGACAGCAGCAGCCCTCGTCGAGTAGGGAACGACAACGGCCACGTTGAATTAGCGAACTCTGCCAACTCGAGTTGGGGTTCTTTGGCAAATCGAGGTACCCATCTTCTGATCACTGAACCAGAATAGAGGACGTCTACAGGGCAATCTGGTATACGATTTTTTGCGCTTGTTGCTACCATTTTAGTGATTCGAAACTCCTTTATTAAAGACTGTTGTTGTAAACTTACATGCTACTCTAATTCAAGTTGTCTTTTCTGGTTATGGCAACATAGTAGATGCCGGCTTCAGGCTCCAGCTGAGCTTAGACGCCGTTCAATCTTTCTCAGAGGAGATCTAAAGGTCACAAACATGTACACAAATTGGCAAAGCAACCTGCTTCTTATGTTCCTAAAGCTTCTAAAGTGTCGGCTGGAGCCTGTTGTCAGGGTCCACCCCAGTAGAGAAGTGATTGAACCACCTCGCCAAATGTTCTTCACACCTTTAGCCTGCTAGTTAAAAACATCATATCAAAAACCTAAACTGGTAAAAGGGGCCGCCAAGTTCCGAATGGTTCAGCCCTTCAA
>JAHWFP010094872.1:6365-29009 GCA_023313725.1 Lithobius niger | reverse complement strand
TGAACATCTCTGAATCGTTTTCTAGTGGCGTAAATGCTTCCAATGCAAAGTGCTATTTCGAACTTTGATGGTGCCCCATTTTTGATTGGAGCAACGTAGCGACGTTTTCTTTGCGCCATTTTTCTCAGCTCGTTAAGGGCTTTAATATGACGTGCTACTCGACCCCCTTTCCCATTTGAAATTACTGAGTTGCGCCCCCTGGGGCCCCCATGAAGTGGGTACTGCGATGTTTCTTACGCCAAACGATAGAACCCTCAACCAAACCGATGTCCCCAAAGGTGCAAGTTTAAATTCTCATCCGTTCAAAAGTTATTCAACCTATCTGGGGACTTTTGGAACACCCTGTATAAACTTTTTGTGAGGTTTCAGACACTGCAGTGTTGCTGTACTATTTAGTCACGTGAAACCTTACTGCTGTAGTCAAATTTTTTTACCATTTTTACTTTTCCACACGATTGTTCAGCTAATGATTGGTGTATTCTACTTGGCTAAACAACATCGCTGGAAAATGATTAAAAACTAGTCGTCTTGGTATGTTTAGCACAGCTCTACGGGTAAATCCGGGGTTGTGGGAGACCTCGAAAACCTGGAAATGTCCTAGAAAGGTATTTATGATATTCCATGCCTGAAAAGTGCTAGAAATCTTGAAAAATGATATATGTATCATCAGTAGGGTGATGGACGGAAAGTAAACGACGTGACTGAAGAACACTGAACATTTTAGCCAAGAAAGTAGACGAGAGAGTGTAGCGTTACGCATTATTTATCCTTTATTTGGGCATGAGAAATTTTGAAATTTGGCCTCTAGCGTTAATTGTATTTGCGTGTATAATGATTGGATACAGCACTAAGGTTTTATGTGTACTAAGCAGTACAGAAACACTGCAGTACCTGCAAACTTACAAGAAAGTTTATTTGTGTTCCTTTACATGGTTGACTTCGGATCTTACCCAAAGCATTAAACGAGTTCGTTTTTGTTTACTAATTCGTGCTACTTTTGCATACCTTGCAGTCTAGATTAGCTTGTTTTAATGTTTTGTATCTTTGTCAGTTACGGCTTGCTGGAAAGATACAATGTGGTATAGTGACCCCTTAAAGCATATTTGTTAAACTTTACCTTAAACATCAAAGGAGTTCGTTTTTGTTTTCTAATTCGGTATACTTTGACATACAAAAGAAACAACCTATACACAAACCAATACGGAAACACCCTTTGATCTTCAGTCTACGTCTTGCAGGTTGCGTTTACTGAGTGGCATTGCTGCATATAACAAAAGTACAATGAAACACAATCAGTCATGTTTTAGAGCTCTCTTACCCCTGATCCACTTGACCAATTAGAAAAGGCATCATGGAAAGGGAACATCTACAGAGCAATACTTGTAAAATGAGCTAGGAACCAAGTTTTGTAGGACATTTAATAGTTTGATATAAAGCGTGGTGGTGTACTTACTGAAGATTCGACGAGCAAATAAATTCAGTTTTGGATTTCACTAATTATGCACAAATTTCAGGAAGTCAACTGACATCACAACATCATTCAAGGAAAACTTGGTGAGAACTTCATAGTTTGATTGGTGTATCGAATTGACTTTTCTGCAATAACTACCTTTTCCCCCATGACATGCAGTGTTACTTAAATAAAGACATACTATAGAGCGCCGTCAGTAACATCAAACGCTGCCCGTTGCTAATGGCAACCGAACAACGCGTGCCGCCATCTTGCAACGGAGGTAAACACTCGCGTTTGAAACAAGCAGACGACGTTTGGCTGGTTTAGCTTCGCCCAACTCGTTAACGAATTGCTGGAAATCGAAAAAAGGACGAACCCATCTGCATCCGTTCATTGCCGCAACCCAAAATACTACAATATTGTAAACCATGTTGATGAAAAACACACACGACACACGCTGATCACACGACAAACGAAAATAACAAAATTGCGGCTGGATGATCTTTTTTCCCCCTCCACTACAACCAGGGGGTGGCAACTGTACTAGAAACAATGCATTACAAACCTTCAATCTGCCTTCCATCCAACGCTTGGCCGACGTCTACAACGCAACATGGCGCCAGCCAACTTCCGGTTCTCGTCTGAATGCGATCTGATGAGATTCGCCAAAGGCCAATCCTACAATGTATTTATTTATTTATTTTATTTACAAAATTATTGTAACCCCCTATAAAAAGCATAACAGCAATTTGAGATTAAAACAACAATTTTGCGAATCTCATTCAGACAAGAAGAATATGGCGGCGCCTGTTAAGTGCCCCTTTCACGCCTGTCTCGTCTGTCCTCTCGCCTGAATGAGATTCGTGAAATTGTTGTTTTAATTTGAAATTGCTGTTATGCTCTTTGTAAGGTGTTACAATAATTTTATAATTAAAACAAATAAATAAATATATTGTAGGATTACCATATTGCAGTTTACATATATTGTTCTAGAATACACATCTCCTAATTCATCATTTCTGTCGTAATTGTGCGATTCAGGTAAATACGTATTGAGCAGGTTACCAAAAATGTGAAAACACTGTATATCTTAAAAATGATGCAAAAATCAATTTCTAAAATCAAACAGCTATTGGAAAATTAGTGCAAACTTTTTTCCTGTGCTAGGATAAATTTGCAAAGAGTATCACAGTGTAAGGGCACGTTTACGCAACGACAGTTTTCTCGCTCACTAGCTTTTACTTGATCAATACTAGGGGCGCGTTTACGCAGTGACTCGTCTTTGCATTCTCGCGGCTAGAACTCAATCGCGATGGCAAAGGTGACATTGCCATGGTAACAACGCTAAATGGATTAGCTAATCCGACATCGTTTGAGTAAATACTTGCAGTCTTATAATCCGTGCCAATAATGTAAAGAATTCCTCATGACGAAACAATTTTCCCAAACGCTTCTGAATTCACGTTATTAGCTGTTTTCGTTGCGAGGCGGCAGACATAAAACCGCCGCCATGTTGGAATTTGAGGGGATTTCTAGCTTCTAGCTGCGAGAATGCAAAAGCGAGTGATTGCGTAAACGAGCCCTAAATCTGATGGCTGCTTATCGCTTTTACCAGAACAACACGGACGCAGACCTTCTCCTCGTGCCTCGCGACAAGACGTATGATACATGAAACATGACACCGTTGATTTATGACAACAAGAAAACAATTTTTACTGCAGTACAAGACGGCGGAACGATTTCTGAATGCCGGCATTCGATGGTTTGTCTTCGATTCGATAGCCACGAAATGGACGCCATGTTGGATTTTGAATTCTCTCTGCGAGTAGCTATTTATTCTACCGTCGTTTGATCATTGCTAGAAGCTGTTCTGTGAGCGAGAATAACAAATTTTAGAAATAGCGTGAAATAACAACAATGTTATAGAATGTTTAAAATGACTATTGCACTTTGCTCTTTCTTCGTGTTGTTGTTTATGATACAGTTAATTTGTTATCTATTGCCGCATTCATTTAGTAGAAACGGGAAACTAATGATAAATTAATTACGGATGACTAGCAAATAGCTCTCGGCGAGCGAGAAGGCCTCGTTGCTAAACGCGCCCTTACTGTAGCCATGCGTGTTTTTCGCTATTCGTCAGACTAGTGCTTCTCGAACATTATGTACCCCATGCCAATCATTATGGCGGCTGCCATCCCATTCTCAAAGCGGAGGTATCGATGCTGGCTGCGCCTTAAGCCGTGAATCTGCTAGTCCGGTAAACGCAGTTTACCATGTATCGTCCTAGCTACAACGGGCCAAACCAGAAGCCATGTATCTAAGGTCACGTGATGACAGTGCCGCAGCGACTGTGACATCTATTGCCACTGGTCTATTATATGCCACTGGCCTACTCAGTTAACAGTTTTGAGAACTGTGAGACATTTCTGTGAAGTAAGGAGACACCCTCTATTCCTCTCCCCAGTCGTACGGCCCTGGGCACATGTAATTGGCCCGTTTACAAATTACTGCAGATTTCGCTTATTACCCGTAGAAATGAAATCACAAATATATCTCAGTCAACGCAACGTGAACCATGTTGTTGCAAAACTGTTTGATTCAGAAAAAGCATTGTGCTATACTTTTTTTCTTTTATTTTCATGCAGCAAACAGTACTGCTGCCATGTTTTGACAGTAAATATAATTCTGTTTTAAGGTTAAATTGTTCATTTGTTTATTTTAGGCACTGTTGACAGTATCGTTACACTATTATTGTAGGTTATTTTACAGCAACAACTAGTGTTAGCATGCCATTATAGTGTCCGCGGCCTGTCTTGAGTCCTGCAGGTATTTATGAGCGGCTACGTCTTCCTGGAAGGGGCGGATTTAGTTGACGGCCGCCATTGTTTTTATAACCATCTTGGATATCAACAAGGCACTCTGCTACCAAAAACATACAATTGATTATCCGTGTCGTTGTGGGGCGAACTCATGATAGGCCGCGGACACTTTAGTCACTGACTATGGAAATCTTGTTTTTTTTTTCCTGCAGCGCAGGGTTCTGGTTTGTCTCCGTTACACCTAAAGAAAAAAAAGACGAAAAAAAAAAACAATCAAAAGTTTTGCATAAAATTTGAAAATTAAACGATTAAAGCGACATTCACAATTATTGATGCTGAGTGTGTAACTAAATGGTCCACACTTGCTAGTGTCAGTGACTAGAACCATATTTTTTTTTTATATTTGTGTCGCAAGATATTTAGAAAGGAAATGGTATGTCACCTTTTATCAGTTACCCACTAAAACGAACGGCTAATGCATTCATCAGTTTGGAACTGATTTTACTTGTATTTTAAATTTTTACTCGTAACTACACACACGGCAAAACACAAAAAAAAAAACACTTAGCTTGACCATGGGCATTTGTAAAAAGTTCAGTTTATAAACCTTCATTCAGATAATAAATTACAAAAGGCAGAACGTTACGTTTCGACGTCCGGCCCGGTCCGTGCCGTGTCCGTGCCGTACCGTGCCGTGTCCGGTCCGGTCCGGTCCGTGTGAAGATCTCAAGGGAAGACCGATCAATGCCCATTTTCACGAAACATGAGGTGGCACTGTCATCGTGAGACTTATAACCTCATGCTATGCATATTTAAAACGATCAGTGTTCAGAAACGCTGAACGTCCCCTAACAATAATAATAATAATAATAATAATAATAATAATGTTTGTTGCTGAAGCAACAGGTCTGGCAAGGATCGCGGGGATCACTGACTGCCAGCCTAAAGAGGGGCAGCATTTAAGATGCTTGTAAAAATATTTGATAAAAAGAGAATGCCCAGCTGGGAAACCAACTTTTAAGCTTCTATGGGAATACAATCTGAAAAAGAGGGAATCGCTATAAAAATAGGTAATGTAAATTTTCGTCGGCTATAAAAAATTGTTTAAAATATGAGTCATCGAAACTTGTCAGCCTAAAGTGTTCGGTAATGAGAAAGAGCCTCCGTCCGTTAATCTGTCCAGTGGCACAGACAAGAAAATTGTGGAGGGGACCGAATAAATCCAGCTCGGGGTCTGGGGGAGAGCTTTCCTAGAGCATTCCGAGCAACTGAAGCATCTTATGGTACATCACTACCGAATCAGGCTTCTGTAGAGTACATACTCATTTCTGGCAGAATTTATGTAGCATTATGACATGTAGAAGAAAAAAAAAACGCAATGAAAAAAGAAACGTAAATTTAGCACTTTTGTTCAGTTTGGTTTTCTGTAGAGGGGATGGCCCCATAATCCATATCCCCTAATTTCTTTCCTGCAGCAAAGACTTGTATTGGCAGCATAATTAGGCCTAAAGGCATTGTCGTTACATAATTAAAAGTTCGATTAGTCAGGAGCAGACTGGCAGCTGTTTGTCCCTGAATTAATGAAATAGCTTTCCAACTCCAAAGCCATACGAGGGTGATAATAACGGTAAACTGAAAAAAATCCACGGAAAAAAATCCCGGAAAAAAGATCCAGAGAAAAAAAATCCTGAGGAAATAAAATCCAAAGAAAAAAACCAAAGGGAAAAAAATCCACGGAATAAAAAGCCAATGCCATTCTTTATTTCATTATTTTTTTTTTTACCTTAGTATTTTCACATCTATCTTTTGGACGTTGTGACTGTACCGTCAGTGCCTGAGGTACAGGATTAGGGCATCTGGTTCACTTCTGATTCAAAGTCGTCGCTCCATTGCGAGAAGATTGTCGAACTGATTTTCCGTCGACTCGCAATTATTGTGAATATGTGTTTTACCTCTGGTAATTTGTCCACTAAGGTCTGGGCTTTCAAAGTAGTTGTACGACCACTACTCAAATATAAAACGCCGGTGTAGTCCCTTTTCACATTAAAAGACATCGACTTGGTCGAATCGGTCCAGCGTCGTTTTACCAAGGGCCTGCCTGGTCTGCGTGACTATTCACCCGAAGTATACAATTGATGGAAAAGAAAATGTGGCGCCCTCCCCCCAAAAATCTGCAAAAAACAAAATTGAAAAGCGTGTATAAGTTAAAATAACACTCGTTTGAAAATAGCATGGTCATAGGAAGGCAGTGTAGGGTCACGACTGACTTACCACCAGGGTTAGACCTGCCAGGGTCACAAAGGTCCCCGATGGTATTACAAGACATGCAGGAAGGGGAGGGGAGATGGCCAATTGTTTTGCAATAATAAAATATCAACCAACGTAAGTTGATGGTCACTACATTAAAATGGAAGGGGGTGTCCCACTAACACCAAACCTAGTTCAGAAGTTCATACGTAATTATCGTAACAGGACTCCTCCTATATTTACGATGCGGCGCTATAAATTCTATTTTGTTGCTGTTGCAAAAACAATGCCACGTTAATATTAATAATATTAATAAAAATATTAATGTCGCTCCAGCATAAAACTTAAAGCCTTATGATTCGTTTGTTAAAATGTATACGGAAATGCCTCACCGTAATCGGATGGTGTGCGCAACTGCTTGCAAAAATTCAATTCCCGACAGCCTTCGGCATATTGCTCAGACAGAGCATTAAGTTTTCGTTGCATCTCCTCATAAATGCCTAGTGTTTTCTGTTGATGGGCAGCTTTGATATTCGAAACTCATTCAAAGGCTTTGAATGAGTTTTGTAGCACGAACTATAAAATAACCTTACTTTAACACAATGTGAAAAAAACAATGGCATTGGATTTTAATTCTGTGGATTTTTTTCATTTGGATTTTTTCCCTATGGATTTTATTTCCATTGGATTTTTTTTTTTTACCTAGATTCGATAATAATATAGGGAAGATGGGACCGGGTATAAAGGCTGTAAGTTTATCAAGTTTAAAACGAAAAAAATTACATGACTGTGAGAATGAAGTTGTGGGTAGGAGATAGAGAAAATTCTTGTTTTTGTGAATCAAATATACTTTACTTTACACGACATGACATTATTTTGCCCACTGAGCAGGAGTCGAGCTTTTTTTTTGGGGGGGGGGGAATGGGAGGGGAAGGGGGGTGGGAAGATCTGAATAAAGAATTGGAGAAGAATTATGCTGGCACGTCATCACCTGCCCCTCAAGAAAGCATGCCTACGCGCATTGACAAAAATTCGCTAAGGAAGTGGACCATTATTCACAAGGCACAATGCTCGATCCTAATTCACTCCTTACTGCATAGCTAGGGGAATATGCACATAGTGTTTACATATCCTTCTGCTGCACCTCGTAGTCAGGGATCCAACCTTTCAGTCAGATCCCCTACACCAACTAGCTTAAATCCGCGTTCAGCCTCGCGTTTTATACACGAGGGAGAACAATGGCTCTAGCCTGAGGCTACTGGAGAACAGGCGCGATCCAGTCCTAACTGGTTGAACAATAGGACTGGCTTGCTTACCTGGATGCTGCCGCTGGGCCAGCTGCCATGTGTGCATGGAAGCTAGCGGCGCGCAGTATCCATGTTAACGGCAAGGTGCACCACACGAGTGGCTAACTACGTGCCTGCGTATTGTCGTACATGTAAGCACGTTACATCTCCCCTCCCCTAAGTCTTTGCCTAGGCAAAGGAGAGATCAACCTCAATTGTAACGCAATGCATTGCCTAACTATCCTGTAAGTTGTGTAAAACCTCAGGATCGAAAAACAATTTATTCAGAAAAAGCCCTAATTTACAGAGTTTCACGACTTTCCCTATCAACAATTATTGTAGTCTCCTGTTCTAACATGACTCCAATCACCAAAAAAACCTAAGAATAAAAATCAACATATAACACCACAGAAGCACCAACAACGTCTTCCTTCTGCAGCACAAACGTAACAGTCCCAACTTAAAGAACAACGTAACAACAACATTGTCCATCGTAACAACGTAACGATGTAACAACGCAGAAAACTCAACAACGACGAAAGCATGTCCAATTGGCTTCTAACGAGCCTCCGGAAGTTCCTCCCATCTTCTGCCACCTGCCATTGAAGTACCTGCCTGCCACGGCGCTTCCCAGTGGGCTGCCATTAATGGACGTGTAAACAGGCACTCCTCCTACCTGCATCTTCCGACGTTTAGTCCTCACAGAGGGCCCTTCCACCTCTCAAAAGCCTTCTCCATATAACACCACTTCTATTGCTCAACGACAGCTTGACACCACACCACTTCGAACACACACTGCCATGTCTCCCGACGGAAATAATTGTTCGAGCATCCAGCTCAGGGTCCCTCCTGGGTGTGCAGGCCCATATGCCTACGCCTCCTAGACAGTCATGGCCGACTTCCATTATCGGACAAGCATTTTCCGACGCACAACCCTTCGCAGCACACTCCTCCGACGAAAGCACACAACACCACTCCAAATTGAGCGTCCAAAACTCCTCCACTTCCGGATCGGCACGCAGGTAGTCCCATGTTGACTACATTTCGGTGACACCAGCCACTTCCGCCTATGATGGCATGGTCGGAATCGTAGCTCCACCACTACACACTACATAATCTCGTCTGTGAACCAAAATACTTGCAGTCCCTCTGCACTCACACAAGTCCACGAACTACACCAAAAGTTCACCACAAAGTCTTCCACAAAGTCCTTTTTCGCCGACTTCCGCACAGCTACTCCACACGTGCCTACCACCCATGATGATCTCCTGGTGGTCCCATCCATCTGTTGTGCCCTCTCGAGCGGACGAGCGAATGGTGGCCACTGTCAAGTTTGTGCAAAGCACGTCCAACAACCAGTCAGTCAGAGAAAGACAGAAAAAGTTGGCGCTCCCTCCACTGCTTTCTATAGTTTATAGAAAAAAAGTCTTTTCACCCTTTAACGGCAAACCTACTGGGAAAAGTAATGTTCAAACATTCAGTAGAAATTCCGGAATTGCGGTGATCAGGAGTGTCTCTGGTTTCAAGGGGGGTTTGGTTGCCACGCCACCTACCCTATCACTTATCGAACACACTACCTCAATCAGTTCATTCAACCTAATTCTCCAATCCATTTTCATAGACTGTACCCTTATGACGCAGCACTCAGGTGTTGGCAAAGTGCATCTGGCCAAATGCCACCTAGAGCTAGCCTACAGCTTTAACCAAACACGCTACGTACTGGCTTCGCACTGCCATCCCACATGCGGGTAGAGGTCCCCACTGGGGGTTCTCCCACATTTAAAAAGAACTACCGACGTAGCCTATACGTCACTAAGCAAAGCGACCAGACGCCAAGAGTATAGCATCCTGCGCCCACGGAATAAACCATTCCGTTTGGGATCGTGCTTCACGCCATCTGCCCCACCTCCACTGTAGTCGTCTTACTGGCTTAGAAAAGACTAACAAACTAAACAATGTGTCCGCCACTGAACTGAATCACTACATGAAACTAAAATAATTCATATCAGTCTGTCCAAAATTGCATTTCCGAACTTAAATTAGTTCTCATCTGTGTGTCCCATTGTTGTTCGTAAGAACTCCGTCAAGAGCCACACAGGCGCTTCCCTACAAAGACAATCCCTGGTTTTCACCTGATGTGTTCTGTATAAAAGCCTTCAGAAATCACCCTATTTTGGATTTTACCCGTCCAAAAAATAGATTTCATTCTGGATCGCTACCACACATATTCCTGTTTGCACGATTTTTAAATTCTGCATACAGCGCATATGAGGATGCGATCTTCGTTTGTACGATATAATAAAAAAAAAATATGCTTTCTTTTTACATGCGACCAAACGGCGTCGAAATGCGGCAACCTGTTCAGGCTCTTGTTCCAGGTTTCGTTACCTGAACAAGGTTGTGGACTGATGCCTCATTTCCGATTGTCAAGTTACCGTCCGAAATTGTAAGCCTTTTTCCTGCTTCACAATTAATTTTAGTTAACTGACAATAAACCTGAAAAGGTCCAATTTTGAAAAAAAAATTTGGTTTCAACTGTAACCACAGTCAATTCCTCCTTTTCCATTATCAAAACCCATTCTTTGGTCAGTTAATTTTCGTGATGAAGGTCTCACTGAGCATTTGAATTTGCGGATCCAAATCACAACCCTTTCTCACCTTACAACCATCCAAAGTCATCTCTGTAACAATTCGTAATACAAGTGTCCTATTCGCGGCTACACGATTACCAATTTTACAGCCCACCATTCCCAACATTCCTACAACATCGAACATTTTTTAGGTGTTCACGTTTTAAGGAGCGGGGGGGGGGGGGGCATGTACGTATCACGAACCTGCTTTTCTTTTGCATAATTTGTCATCGTACTTCCCATTCGTATTCCTAACAACCAGTTCCGGTTCTAGAAACACACACAATAAACAAAAAACCCATTCCTCCTGGCCATAATTCTGCTTTTCCCATCCTCGCGAGACGGAAAAAAAATTGCGTCCAAGTCGAGTTTGCAACTTGCAAAAATTAGTTTATACCATACGGTCTAATTTTACAAATCGTCGGTCTTCATTCACTCCAGTTTGTTGGACAGAAAACCACCCAACTTCGGAAATAAGCAAAGTCTAGCTCAGACTTTTGCTCAATTTCTTAATATTTTGGTGTTACAATCCTAGTGGGGAGAAGTTCGAACTGAATAAATCCATTCCGAATTGGAACCTATCTTCCACTCAAGATGCCTCAAAATATTCCCCATTTTCATTAACTAAGGCAATATTTCTACTTTTCCTTAGCCCTCGACCTTTTTCGTGCGTAACTCAAGTCCAAGTTTCGCATTACTAAATGCCGTGAAACAGGAGATAACGTAGCGTAATCGTGAGTCATGGGTCGACTCATCCTTTCGCTTACCGTCAGAGAAAACAAAAATTCGTTCCCTTTTTTTTCTTCTCCGTACCGGTACCGAAGTAGTTTTCGAATCGAGCATTTTAATTTACTCGGTTCTACTTTACTTCCAATCTTAAATACTGTTATGGGTCAACAGAATTTATAATTCTTAAATTTACTCGTCTCCTAGCCTTACAACGAGTACTTAGTTAGCTCACTCCAGGCTCATCAACTTTCAATTCGTTGTTAAAAAGTGTACCCTTCACTAATTTAACCTTAAAAAATATTTTCATAGTGTTAGGCCTAAGCAGTCCTACCACTCTGTAATAAATGTCGTACTTTCTTTTCCGAAGAAAACGGTATTTTTTTTATTTTGGCGGTTTTTACGACTAACCAAAAAAAAAATAGCGCTATTCGTGAAACCAAGGAAGTTCACAAATAACTACCGAGTGCGGGTTTTTCTCAATCAAACTGGCATTGATCGCCAGGAGATTGAAAACTGGTAACCAAGTAAATGACTACGCAGGCAAGTGAGAATCCTTTAGCCACCCTCCCAATGTTGTAATTTTCCTACCAACGAGCGTTTTGTACATTCGCTCACTGCTAGTCTAAAAACAACTATTTTACTTTAATTTCTGTTCCCTACAGAAAAGAAAGTGGGTATTTTTATTTCGACCAGGACAAGTCAAAATAAAAATGCGGATTTTCATGGCTTAAGTGACAACGCATGCACTGGCCAGATTCCACGAAAATCCCCCAAACCTAGGTCGCTCATCTGTTGGGACTATTCCCCGAATCGGAAGCATTTAAACAAAAATATCGGACTCGAATCCCAATGACAAGGTCTCCATTATAAGTGCCAGTGATTTTTCATGCTTTTTTCCATCCCGAAGGTTTGGAAAACATGAATTTCCTATCCCGAAGGCCCCCAAAATATGTAAAGTCGCTAAGGAAGTGGACGATTATTCACAAGGCACAATGCTCGATCCTTATTCACTCCTTACTGTATAGCTAGGGGACTATGCACATAGCGTTTACATATTAAGCTATCAGCAGAATTTATCCTTCTGCTGCACCTCGTAGGCAGGGATCCAACCTTTCAGTCAGATCCCCTACACCAACTAGCTTGAATCCGCGCTCAGCCTCGCGTTTTATACACGAGTGAGAACAATGGCTCTAGCCTGAGGTTACTGGCGAACAGGTGCGATCCTGTCCTAACTGGTTGAACAATATAGGACTGACTCGCTTACCCTAATGCTGGTGGGCCAGCTGCCATGTGTGCATGGTAGCTAGCGGCGCGCAGCATCCATGTTAACGGCAAGATGCACCACACGAGAGGCTAACTGCGTGCGTGCGTATTGTCGTACATGTAAGCACGTTACAATTTAGAAACTATCAGCATCCTAGCACAACGCCCGTAGCATCCTAGCATACTGCCTATTAATAATCAAATCATGGATACATTTCGAATTTACGTAACCTTGGATAAAAACATTTGTCCAGCGACGGTGAGTGGTAAATGTAAACCAACTGGCTTCCCTCCCTATCCACAGAAGGCATGTTTTGGTGAAGTAGGCTGTGGATCTTCCTATTTGCTTGGTTTTCAAACTGGTGGTTAGTGTTTTGTTTGGTGTTGGCTGGTTTTATTTCCAGTCCATGTTGTAAAATGACTTGAGTTTCTGCTCAAAAATTTATTTTATTTTATTTACGCTTGATAAAGGATCGCATACTGACTCGAAACGTTACGAAAAACTGTACTCATGTTGCACTTTTCAGGCTTTTTATTGAGCCGTTCATGTTTAAATTGTCATTCTATGTTGTCTATTTAAAATTTGAAATTGGTTAATTTTTTTTATTGTAAATTCCTTTTTTTTTCATGAATGGAGCTTTGATGTAAGGATAATGATAGATAAACAAAATCGAAATAAGTTTTACAATACAGTACACTACGAACTTGTCATTCATTAAATTCTTGTTACTGTTTGGGCTAAATATTCGGGCAAAATAGACATATGCACAAAAAAGAATACTCTCTAAATGCAAGTATGCTGTGACATGCAGCAAATATCCCCACTAATATTTGGTCGGTGTTTTTTTTTTAGCATTAAAAATTTTCTATAAAAACTTCAGTCTGTAACAAAATATCTAACAAAATGAGAACAGAGCACGTGACGTTTTGCGCCCTCAACGTAGACATCATTAGAAACAGCATAAAATCAACGAAAAGATATAAAGGATAAACTTCCATCTTTGAACGCATATAGGCCTACATTTCGTCGTCAATTGCTTCCTTCTATCAAAAGTTTACCTAAAATTATACGAAAAACGAATGTTAATATGTCCATAAAAGACAGAATTGCAGACCAACAATTAAGCAGACAGTCACAAGTCCAGGATGAACCTGTTGAAGTGTAATACCAGGGATGAATTAATAAAGCATACGCAGCTTTCATTTCCACCTGATAATACCTAACTGTTAAACTGAATTAACTAAACAAGGGCACTTCACAAAGACAAAATAAACTAATAACTTAAATGAATTTTTTAATACCATACATTTTTAACAAGCTGCCAGAAGAACTGAGAAACCTGACACTAAATAACATAAAATAAAGGATAAGATATTACATACTCAAACAATAATTGCATATTTTCATGATTTTTTTAATGTCTTTTAATGTATACAATGTCTTTTATTCTTATTTTTAAATGTCATATTATGAAAACTTATATTTTTTTAACACAGTTGTTTTTTGCATTTATTAATGAACTGTAACTTGTAAATCGTGCATATACAAATACTTTCGCATTTCGTGCAGAGTGTGACAATAAAGTATTATTATTATTATTATTATTATAAGGATCGGTTCTGGGACCTTTGCTTTTTTATAATATTCATAATGATATACAAGATGTGAACTGGAAAACATACTTAACCTTAGTTAAAAACTCAAGCCCAATCACAGCACAAAACAGATAAAAATAGGAACTTTCGCCCAGTCACAAGTTTTCTTATAATTGTTGGTATTAAACAGGTCTTTTAGTGCTTTATTGAGAATTCTTTGCAATCATGCAGTTAAACTTAATGATGTTGACCCATAGATAACGCTTGCATGACTCATTTGACTTAAAATCCGCGGTTCAGATAATGTTTGTTTTGTTTTTCGATTTATCAAAAATCGTACTTTAAACAACATTCGAATTGATTGCCGTATATTGGTGATAATATCTTCTATACGTGTATAGAATTTCCAGTTTTTATCGATGTTCAACCCTAGGTACTTAGTATTGTTTACTTTTTTAAGTGTTTTACACTTACAGTTACTGTTGGTGTCACAATTCGTTTCGTGCAAAATAAAATTGTTGTTACCAATGGTCATATGAAACGATCTGATCTGTATGAAGCTAGTTTTGTTTTCACTTATATATAATTAATTTTCATCAAGATAGTGTGTTATTTTATCAAAAATCACTCTGAAGATTTTTTATCATGGTTGTTTCACAGTTGTTGGTTGATAAAATGAAAATGTCATCTGCATAATAATAATAATAATAATTAATAATTAATTAATTAATTGTTTATTGTCACACTCTGCACGAAATACAATAGTATTTGTATGTGCACAATTTACAAGTTAAAGTTCATTAATAAATGCAAAAAGCAGCAGTGTTAAATCATGTCAGTTTCAAAATATATCATTTTAAAAATAACAATAAAAACATTATATACATTATAACATTAAAAACTATATACATTATTACATTAAAAAAAACACATTAAAAAATCATGCAAATAAACAATTATTGTTTGAGTATATAATCTCTTATCCTGTATTTTATGTTGTTTAGTTTCAGGTTTCTCAGTTCATCTGGCAGCTTGTTAAAAATGTATGGTGTTAAAAAATTCAATCCTCTTTTGCCATATGAATTTCTATAATTTGGCAATTTTAACCAATTGTGGTTTTTTCTTGTTTCCCTTTCTATTGTGTTTTTCCATTATAATAATAATAATAATAATAATAATAGTAATAATAATAGCTTTATTCATGTTCAAGTACACAGAAACAGTTAAAAACTGTGCAGTAACCTGTACAGGCATTAAATCCAGAAGGACTTGTATGTGCAAGCAAAAATTGAACAAATTATTTATAGGCTATTTTTTATATAGTAAATTAGAGATTAATTAATACTTATGAAGTCTAATCTAAACATGTACATGGTGTCAAATATTGCAATATGTTAGTTACGCTGTTTGAGAACCATTTTTTTAATTTTTTTCTTCATATCAATCCAATTTTTAATATTTCTCATCTCGAGTGGAAGTTTGTTAAAAAACAGTGGTACTAGATAGTTCATACCTCTTTTTCCGTATGTATTTCTCCACTGTGGTTCAATGAGCCAGTTGTTATTGTTTCTTACAGTTCTATGTATTTTTACTTTATTTTCCAAGCTGTAATAGTGTTTTGTGAGAATGTTATATATTATATTGACTGTTCTACATCAAGAATTTCAAGTTGTTTATGGATCTCTGCTGTAGTGTTTCTTTTTCCATCTTTAAATAAAGTTTTTAAGGATTTATTGACAATTCTTTGTATTTGTTGTAAAAGACTTTTTGTAGTTGTACCGTAAACAGTAATTCTGTAATTAATTTTTTCCATAACCAGTGCCTCAAAAATTTATTTTTTGTTTTTTATACCTAGTAATTCTTTTGGATTGTAAAGTGTAGGAATAGTTCTTCTTATTTGATTTACTAAGATATTTATATGTAATGCGAATTTCCTATTTTTGTCTAATTCAAGACCAAGGTATCTTGCATTAGATACTTGTGACATTTTTTTTCTACATTACAATAATGATTACATGTTATTATTTCATAACAAACAGGTTGCATGTGTGATGTAGTCATTGGTAGGAAGCAAGTTTTGTCTGTATTTAGAATAAGGTCATTGTCCTGAAGATATGCACGTAGTTTGTTGTAGTCATTTTGAAGATTTTTTATCATATATTTGCAATCATTGTGTATTGATAAATAGAAAGTATCATCAGCATAAAGCGTTAACATTGAGTTCCAATTAATTTCATGATATCATTTATGTATATAATAAATAAGAGGGGACCAAGTATTGATCCTTGTGGTACACCATAGACAATGTCTGCACAGTCACTGGTTTCGTTTGCTATTTTTACACAGCATTTACGACTCGTTAAGTAGCTATTTAAAATATTGAACATTTTATCTCTTATTCCATGTTTATACATTTTTTCAAGAAAGGTGTCTTTCTACTTGCCGTGAAAAAAACCCATTACCCAATATTTAGCATTCTCCTTCTCTAATGCTGTTTCTACTAGAGATAAAACAAGTTCTTCCGGTCAACTAGCTACTGCGCAGCCTCCATCGTATATATAGTGGAGGCGGAGCGGCAAAGCTCACCTTTTCTTCTCTAGCCGCCACGCTGTTCACTTCCGGATTTGCTGTGCTTGCCTCCGTTTCAGCACTAGCCATCCGCCTCCGCTTCGATATGCCACGAGCAAAGGGGACACCAAGGGAATCCTCCCCTTCCTCGCTTGTCCGCTTCTCCTGTTCTCCGTTCTTCGAGAACGCTGAGGTGCTCGAAATTACTACCGAACAGGATATGTTGGAGCCTCCGCCTCCAAACCCACTGCTGTCGGAATCCTTTCCTCCGCAGTGCAATACCGCCGCAACCTCTCCAATCCCGTGCAGTCAACCGCCACCGGCATCGGACCTCCGGTCCCTATTCTCCGAACTTGCTCGCACTAAGGAGCGTCACGCACAGCTGAAGCTGCAAGTCAAGGCATGGAAAGCGGCGGCCAAACTTGCCACGTCCGCCTCCGCCCTGCCGTTGGATCTTTCCTCCCGGTCCTCTAAAACCTCCAGGTGCACCAATGAGTCGCTCACCCCTTCGCAGGTCCATTCCCTAATGGATTCGTCCTTGTGTACCTTCACACGCAAAGAGCCGGACTACACCTCCGCTAGGTTGACTTCCCTCCCCAAGCGTCATCGCTCTCAGGCATCCGCGGCCTCGTCCGCCGCCTCCGGCACCACCTACGTCATTACCAACTCAAGATCAGTACTATTCACCGGATTCTTCCGACTTTGGCTTGCCTGAGCCTCCGTTTCCCAACGACCCTGATCCCTCCGAGATTCCACTTCCAGAGTTAATGAGGACAGTGGAGGCGATTATCCCGGGATGCTTTCTGTGCAAACCCTCCGCATCCGTGGCGGATACTATCAAGAACAGGGGTCTGGCTACACGTTACGGCTTCGGTCTCTAGAACCAGCTGCCTCTTCAACCACCCATGCTTGGACAATCAACAACATCACTCACCACCCTTCTTCGGAACGGGGGTATTCTTTTGGGCAACGTATCTCCTTTAGAATTGGACAAAGAACATACTTAGCCTCGTCCAGGCCGAGAAAATAATTTTTTCCGACCCATTGGGGACGGTACCAGCAATCCTTGCAACTTCGATACTTATCCGCAGTCGGAGTTTCTAATGGCTGACACAAAGATGGATTTCGGATCCTCCCTTTACCTTCTTCGGCGGGCCACGGTCCCGGTCTTCGTTCTCCATGATAAAGACCGCATCCTCCGCCTCGGACTTCGGGCCGCTTCACAAGCGGATGCCCTCAGTACAGCTGCCAACGCATTGTGTGAACGTCTCTATACGGATCCACCTGAGGATACTCGACAGCTTACCTTCCTCATTAATCAAGTTTTCCACAAGAGTTGTTTTGCCACCTACCACGCGATGAACTGGTTTACCAGGGCGTTTTCAACTCCACCTTGCTACTTCGGGAGGTCGCTCTGAATACTGCGCCTTACCTCCATGCATCTACTCGCCACCTCCTCCGGAATCGGCCAATTCACGAGATGGAGTGCTTCTTCAGGGGCCTTATTCCGAAGGTTGCTCCGCATCTGGATATATCGCGGAAGCCTCGTTTCGTCAAGTCAAAGGGATCCAGACGTCCTCCTCATAGCCTCCCCACGCCAATTGCCGGCGCGACCAGGCCTCCTCTCCCAGGACCAGGGACGGTTCTACCATCCGAACCTATCCTCGCTACAGCTTCACGGGTGGCTACTATCGTCCGACTCCTCCGCTCAACAGGCTTTCTTGAAGACGAGGCCTCTCGCATTGCCTCCAGGGCCGTGCGGTCCTCCACTACAAGAGTTTATGATAGCCACTGGAAACGGTGGTTTCATTGGTGTCTCTCACAACAGGTCAAACCAATCAATTCGCCTATGCACGACCTCCTCCGCTTCCTAAACACATTGTTTAAGGACGGATTACGGGGCTCCACCATATTAGTCTACAAATCAGCGTTAAATGCTGTCTTCAAGGCTGCTGGGAATACTGCCCCTCCTCACGGATTATAAGATCTCTTCGCTTATCCACTCGTTTCAATTACATCGTCCGCGAATCCCAAGAGATTTCCGGACTGGGACATGTCCATCGTCCTCACGGCCTTAATGGCCCCTCCATACGAACCTTTAGCCTCTGCACGCCTCAGCCACCTCACAAGGAAGACCGTTTTTCTGGTTGCCCTAGCCGCTTGTCTTTGCTGTAGCGAATTACAAACTCTATCCGCAAGGGTACGTGACTGCTTTTTCCTGCCGGACTTTCTCGGTGTCACTCTCACCCCTGCTTCTTCTTTCAGAGCAAAAACCCAGAAACCCACTGAACGGATGCATCCTTTCATAATTCCATCGCTGTCCAACATCCTGGGGGATGATCAAGAACGGACTTTGTGTCCTACACGGGCCATCCGCTTCTACCTAAAAGGCATCCCTTCCTATCAGGCGAAACCGCACTCAACTCTTTCTCCCATTCAACAGTAGAACTGGGATCACTTCTGCGCTGATGATTGCTTCGTAGATTAAAATCGTCGTCCTCCAAGCCTATGAAGCCATGGACGTCAATTGCATCACAGAAGGTATTAGAGTCACAGCACATGAACTCCGTGCCATCTCTAAATCGTGGGCCCATTTCAGCAATATTTCCATTACAGACATTATGGAATCCGCATCTTGGCGCCATCCTACCGTCTTCACATCCCATTATCTCCGTGATATGTCCCATCATGCCGACGGTTTGTACTGCATTGGGCCATTTATCGCAGCTCACAGAGTACTCTAACCCTTGGACACACTGTAAATCCACTTTGTGTTACAGGGGCTGGTCGCTAGCTAAGGGAACTCCGATCAAATGGTGCCCGCCGTCTTGACCAAGTCTATGGGAATGCTATATATTGGGTAATGGATTTTTTCACGACAAGTAGAAACATCAAAATTCCAGGGTTACCTGGTTAATTTTTTTTCTATTGCCTATTGAAAAAATACATTACCTTGCTTCCCGCCCTCCTCCCCTCTCGTTGCCATTTGGGCAGGATAGAGGTGTCGAATAGGTGATCTCTGCCGCTCCGCCTCGACTATACATACGATGGAGGCTGCGCAGTAGCTATCAGACCAGAAGAACTTGTTTTATCTCTAGTAGAAACTGCATTAGAAATATACACTTTTTTAAAATTAGTTATTTAACAGCAATTCTTAACCAGTTTTGTAATGTTATTCACATTCAGATTTGTTCTAATATCTCTCGGTAAATCATTGAAGGTTTGTGGGATAACAAATATGTTATGTCTTTTTCCGTAAGAGTTTATCCACGATGGATTTTTTAACCAAGCCTTGTTATTTCGGATTGGGCGCTCAATTTTACTTTGGAAGGTGTTATCAAAGAAATATTTCACAATAATTGTATGCTTAAACAGTTGTAGAAAGGTTAAGATTTTGTGTTCAGCCATCAATTCTTTAGTTGTTTTATTATTGTTAACACCAAAAAGGGTTTTAATAGTTTAATTCAACGTTTTTTGCAAACGTTTAATATGACATGCTGACGTGGAACCGAAAATCGTACATGCATATCGCACAATTGAGAGAATCAACGCATCAAAGAGTACAATTTTTGTTTTGGGGGTCAAGAACTTCTCGTAAGGTGTACAGTGAGGGAATATGCCTCTAATTTGTTTAATTAGTGAATCGATATGATTATGGAATATCCATTTGTCGTTAATTATTATGCCTAAGTATTTCAGGTTGTCAACTTGTGCAAGTTTTGGGCACAATAATAATAATAATAATAATAATAATGCATTTATTGTGCGTGTTGTTATAAACAGGCACGAAGTCTTAGACTTGTGTGTGCATGCAAAATATAAATACAAACACATGTAAATACAAAAAAATACAAATAGAAATTAATATGTATCAAAAGTACAATTATGTGTTAACAAATTTCATTAAATTTCAATACTTTTTTCTGTTGTTATATTCATTTCATTATATTAAATAGCAGACGTTAGTGTAGCCTTCAAAGCACTTTCATTATTCAGTTAGTATGTCCCATTTTCTGATTTTTTGCGTCACATCATTACGATTTGTTATATTTCTTAAATGTGTTGGTAATGTATTAAAATAATAGGTATTTGGAAATTTATGCCTCTTTTGTTGCCATATGAGTTTCTCCGTATTGGTTCAATTAGCCATTTTTTCCCTTTCTCTTAGCTCTTATTGTTGCTATTTTATACTTTTTGTTATAATATGTGTTTTTTTTAATGTTCATTGTGTAGGTTTGCTCTATGTTTACAATTTCAGTCTTTTTATACATTTCTTTACTATCTTGTGATTCATTACCTTGATTGCCTTGTTGGTAGTTTTTTTGTAATTGTCTTATTAGGCTTTTTGTCGTGGATTTATACACCATTAACCCATATTTTGTACTAAGTCTTATAAGTGTATCAAATATTACTTTTTTTATTTCTTACACTTAGGCATTCTCTTATTTTCTAGAGTAATGATATTGTTTTCGGATATCGGATATAGTGATAAGTGGCTGCCACCAAGTTTGTGGCCCGAACCGTCATCACTCAAGCTTAAGTGACAGTCACCGAGGTGTCAGTTAAGGTTGAGTTATCAGGGTTGGGACGGAAAACTTGGTGGCAGCAATTTTGGCTCTGAGATCACTACTTTCTATAATGCAAAAACTTGACGGGTCCCTTTACCCTCATGGCTTTGTGTATGATATCACCCCTTTTGGTCGTTTTATGGTTTTGCTTTAGTTTAAGTACTGGTTGCGAGCTCCTTACGAAACTATAATTGTAAATCGTTTCTTGAAGAGCCTGAAGAAAATCATCACTTTGGTATAATTAATGGTCGCTGATTAATTATATTTCCAATAAAGTGCCCGTTGTATATTACATTTGATTGTAAAACAGAAACAAGAGAGCACGATAAGTTAGTTTCGTTTAGTTTAAGCCTATTTAGAACATTTTTTTGTTTGTTTTTTGTTTTATTCAAGAGGCGGTATTCCTTTACAGATTTTCTTCCCCCTAAACAATTTAGCTGACGATGAGATACTTTATTTATTTCAATGTATTTATTACAATGTATCATTTCGATTTAATTGTGAAACGGAAACAAATAAGTTAATCGAGGCTAAGGGGAACAATTATTTTGATAACAATTGGCGTGTTCCCAACGTTCACGATACTTTATTACGTTAGATAAAGTATCTCATTGTCAAGTGATTACAATCTTTGGAATCGAAACATCTCCAAATACCAAACCATTAACTGAACAAAAAACAGCTTCGCCGTTTAGAAAAAAGTATTTGAGCTCGTATCCCCATACTCACAGCTGTGAAGGTACACGAATAAAAACGGCTTAGCCTTCGCTCGAACGCAACGAACTATAATTTGAACTCCAATTCCAGGGAACAATGACTGTTTTTGCTCAGTGGTTCTGCCAGAAAGTGAACACAGTTTGTGTTTAAAATGTTTAATATTTTGTGTGTACTTAATTTGAGTGTTGTACAAGCTTTTTTTAAATATTTGTCTGTGTTTGTTGTTTTATATTTTAAATATGTTTCCTGTGAGTTGCTATATATGCATATTAGTATTAAAAAACGCTTCAGCGTATAAAATACGGATGTAAGCCTTAAAAAAGTTAAAGCCCTAAAGGAACAGATATTATAAAAAGACATGTAAGCCATCAGCGTCGCACTAATATGTGTAAAAGAATCTCCAGCGACCCAAAAAACAAGCTGGAGCTTCTTTTACACGTATTAGTGCGACGCTGATGGCTTACACGTCTTTTTCTAATATCTGTTCCTTTAGGGCTTTAAGTTTTTTAAGGCTTACATCCGTATTTTATACGCTTAAGTGTTTTTTAATACTAATATCCCCTACTTTTTTTCTTGTTTTAGCAAGAATAACACAGAAAAGAACACTGTAATCACCTTAAAATAACTGTTATAAGAGAGTCTTTTCCATGGCTGATTCGTTTTATACTGCTAAGAGTGACTTTTGCACCCAATTCATGTTTTTAGCTTGATCTATAAGAATTTGTTGCCCAAACCCCTAGGAGGCATCACGAGGAGGTTCTGGGACGG
>JAHWFP010094871.1:0-28438 GCA_023313725.1 Lithobius niger | reverse complement strand
AACAGCATTCAAGTTAGCTGTAAATAAAACACGGCAAATCAAAACATCGTTGCTTCCTTATCCTCCACGAGCCCACATGTTCCATATAAGTGACATGTACGACTTGGGCAAAAAGTAGGTTCCCAGGCGCATTGCGAGCTTTGTGCGCACGCGAACTTTGTCCCTATTCCGGTTCGAATCCCACGGCTGACCCAACTTTTAAAAAAATGTACGGGCCTGAGGAGGTTATAGCTAATAGGCTTTTTCGACTTAACTCAATAAAATAATAACATATGATCGTTGTATTAATAACAGGCATGTTATATTTAACATGCCTGCGTGTAATAGTTTAAAGATTCCTTGTTGCCATGGAAACGAAGTTTCGACACTATGTAGCATGAATGAATAGGCTTACTGTCGAACCAAATTTACCGTTAGATGCGAATTAAAGCTGCAGGTAAAAATTAGTCCTAAAACGTAAAACTAGGCATAACTAGGCTATAACACATTTTAACCTGCAGTTTATTAATAGCTCGGCTCACAGAGGTCTCACGGACTTGTGGTTGGGCTTATATGCGTAATCTGATATATCTAATATGTTGTGATGTGATATGTATAATGTGATGGTTGCTTCCCTGATAGAGATCGCTGTTGCACTGTGTGAGAGGTATGTGCCGCAACAGTGGTGGAAGTGTACAGAAGACCGGTTGCGACTAGGTAGTCGCCGCCACAGCTTGTTTCTTAGCAATTACGGAGATGAAAAAGCTAATGCAGGTGTAGGGTCCACTTTTTTTCCTTTTTTTTTGGTCTTTAGTTTTGTTATGAGGTCAGCAGTAAGTAGCCCAGTAACTTTAGGATAAAACGTGGAATTAATTTAAAGAAAGCTGTAAGTTGGCACATAAGTAGCTACCAGTGGGGTATGAAACATACTGAAAGTCCCCTGTGCTAAGACGCTTGCTTCCTCCGGTATATGGAAAAAAGGTGTAAGTAACATACCATCAATACATAGTACGGTGGCTAGAGAGTTGAATTGTTCACTTACTGTGAAAGGCATGAAATTTGGTATGGATGCAGAAAAAGAGTAACCGGGAAAAAATAGCTGTGATAGCAAGTTCGAACTCCCCCCCCCCCCAAAAAAAAAAACCTATTTTGTTGCTGTACGCAACTCCTTAACGTCAACAAAGCTGAAAGTTGGCACATAAGTAAGAAAGAGTTGGAGAAAAGAAAGAGTGGAAAGAAAGAGTGGAGAAAAGTTGGTGCATATAAGAAAGTTGGCACCAGTGGGGTATGAAACATACTAAACGTTCCCTGGGCTAAGACGCTTGCTTTCTCCCGTACATCGGAAAAAGGGTGTAAGTAACATGTCATCCATACATGCAGCAGGGTGGCTAGAGGTTTGAATTGTTCACTTACTGTGAAAAGCATGAAATTTGGCATGGATGCAGATGAAAGGTAACCGAAAAAATAGCTATGAAAGCAAGTTCGAACCCCCCCCCTCCCAAAATTTAATCTCTCCTCCCCCCCCCCCACCCAAAAAAAAAACTATTTTTTTGGCTGTACGTAACTCCTTAATGTCAATAAATCAAAAGCATGTTGTTATAGTGATTTTCGAATTCAAAGTGCTCTTGTGACCCCTCTGACAGCCCGAAAATGGACATGCTTAGGATTTTCTAAAAGGTAGGGATTGATTTTTTTTCTATCAATCCTAACCGAAATTGTTTAACGTAGATAGAAACCGCCCTATGCCTACTTCAAGTTGAAGAGGTAATAGTGTAGTGTGAAAGCGGATGTTGATTTTGGAATTCCAAGTGCTTTTGCGAGCCCTCTAGTAGCCCGAAATTGACATTCTTAGATTTTCTGAAAGGTAGGGATCTATTCTTTCCATCAATCCTAACCTAAATTGTTTAGCTTAGATACAAATACAAATATAAGCATTTACAATGGCACTTTGAAATTCAACCTTGCCACCACACCAATTACAGCTACACCTTTAAACGGACGTAGGACGGTCCCTACCTAAGCCAAACAATTTGTGTTAGGATTGATGGAAAGAATAGATCCCCACCTTTCAGAAGATCCTCAGCATGTTCGTTTCGGTCTATTAGACGGCTCGCAAGAGAACTTTGAATGAAACTGAACATACGCTTTCGCCGCTACGCTATTATCACTTCACCTTAGGACGGTCCCTATCAAAGTTAAACATTTGCAGGTTAGAATTGATGGAAATAATCGATCCCCACCTTTCAGAAATTGTAAGCATGTCCATTTCGGACTATAAGAGGGCTCGCAAGAGCACTTTGAATTCGAAAATCACCATAAACGTATTCGCTGCTATGCCATTACCTCTTTACCTTTAAATTGACGTAGGTCGGGCCCTATCAAACTAAAAAAAATTTGGCTAGGATTGATGGAAAGAATAGATCTCCATCTTTCATAAAATCCTAAACAGTTCTGTTTCGGGGTATTAGAGGGCTCGCAAGAGCAATTTGAACACGAAAATCATTATTACAACCAAGTGACAAAATGAGCGACCGTGCGACTTTCGGTTTCAAGAGTTGCTTTAGCGTAAAAGATGTTTCTACTTGCCGTGAAAAAATAATTACCCAATTTATTAGCTTTCTCTTTCTCAAATGCTGTTTCTACTAGAGATACAATTTGAGTTCTTCTGGTTCGCTTAGCTACTGCGCATCTGCACTGTGCAGCCTCCATCGTATATAAAGTCGATGCGGAGCGGCAGCTCTCACCTTTTCTTCTCTAGCAACCACGCTGTTCACTTTCGGTTTGGCTGTGCTTACCTTCGTCCTAGCACCAGCCATCCGCATCCACGTCCGCTTCGATGCCGCGAGCTAAGGGGACGCCGAGGGACGCATCCTCGCTCATCCGCTTCCCCTGTTCCTCCATCCTTCGAGAATGCTGAGGTTCTCTAAATCACTACCAAACAGGATATGCTGGAGCCTACGCTTCCCAATCCACTGTTGTCGAAATCGTTTCCTCCACAGTGCAATACTACCGCCACATCCCCTATCCCATGTGGCCAACCGCCGCCTGCATCGGACCTGCGATCCTTATCCTACGAGCTTGCTCGTAATAAGGAACGGTACGCACGTTTAAAGCTTCAAGTCAAAGCACGTAAAACAGCAGCCAAACTCGCCTCGTCTGCATCCGCCCTACCTTTGGACCTTTCTTCCCGGTTCTCTCATACCTCTAAGTGGACCAATGAGCCTCTCACTCCGTCTCAGGTTCATTCCCTCATGGACTCGTCCCTACGTACCTTCAAACATAAAGACCCGGACTACACATCCGCTTGGTTAGCCTCTCTCCCCAAGCGTCAGTGCTCCTCGGCATCCATGGGTCCGTCGTCCGCCGCCACCCTCTCCGCCTCCGGATATTCAAGATCCATACTATTCTCCAGATCCTTTGGACTTTGGCTTACCTGAACCTCCGTTCCCTAATGACCCAGATCCTTCTGAGATCCCTCTTCCAGATTTAATGAGGACAGTGGAAGAAATTATCCCAAACTGCTTTCTGTATAAGCCATCCGCGTCCGCATCGGATACTATCAAGTAGAGAGGCCTGGCCACGGGCTACGGCTTCGGCCTCCGGGACCAACCGTCCCTACAACCTCCTCTCCTTGGACAATCCACTACGCTGCTCACCACCCTCCTTCGGAACGGGGGTATCCTTTTAGGAAATGGATCTCCTTTAGAATTAGACAAAGAACATCTTCCGTCTCGTCCGGGCCGAGAAAATTATTACTTTCGACCCATAGGGGATGGTACCGGCAATCCTCGTAACTTTGACACCTATCCGGAGTCGGAATTTCTTACGGCCGACACGAAGTTGGATTTCGGCTCCTCTCTTTACCTCCCTCGTCAGGCCACGTTCCCGGTTTTCGTTTTGCGGGATAACGACCGCATCCTCCGGCTCGGCCTTTGGGCCGATTCGTAAGCAGATGTCCTCAGTACAGCCGCCAACGCAATGTGCGAACGTCTTTATACGGACCCGCCTGAGGATACTCGTCAACTTACCTTCCTCATTAATCAAGTCTTCCGCAAGAGTTGCTTCGCCACCTACCATGCCATGAACTGGTTTACCAGGGCCCTTTTTAACTCCACCTTGCTGCTTCGGGAGGTTGCGCTCAACACCGCCCCTAACCTCCACGCGTCTACCCGTCATCTTCTCCGTAACCAGCCGATCCACAAGACAGAGTGCCTCTTCAGGGGCCTTATCCCAAAGGTAGCTCCGCACCTGGATATATCTCGGAAGCCGCGCTTCGTCAAATCAAGAGGATCCAGGCGTCCTCCTTCGACTCAGCCGAAGGCTGATCCGCCTTCTGAATCATCTCTTGGCATTAGGTCTGCCGAACGTCCGCCCCTCCGGCTCCACGGGCCGCCTCGCCCTTTCCATACCGAGCCCAGGGCAGCGGACGAGGACGCTCCCTGGGTCGGTCATCCTGATTCTGGACGACACTCCAAACACAGGAACTGCAAATCCTATTGACATTCCTCCACTCCTACAAGCCGTAGGGGGTCGACTCCGTTTCCATGCCAAAGCCTAGCATGCACTTACCACCGATTTTGTGCTTCAATCGATCATAACCGACGCAACGTGTTCAAGCTTTGCTTTCCCGCTTGCCTGGCCAGCGGAAAATCGTGCTTTTTTGCTGGATCCCGGGCCATGTTAGGATAGCAGGGAATGAACAAGCTGATTCTGCTGCGAAAGGGGCCCTTTCTGACCCTTTCGGTAGGGGTCTCAGCCTTGTTCCCTCAGATGCCTTTCCAACTCTGCGTCTGAGGTTACACGCTTTTTGGCAAACCTTGTGGGACAGACAGGACGGTAATAAATTACGGGCCATTAAAGGCACTGTCGAGGAGTGGCACTCGGCGTGTCGCCGCAGTCGCCGTGAGGAGGTTGTGTTGGCCCGTTTGCGAATTGGTCACACCCGACTTACTCACTGTTTCGTTTTGCGGGGGGTTGACCCTCCTGAATGTTATTGGTGTCAACGGCTACTTACGGTCCGGCACTTACTTGTTGATTGTCGCCATCTTGATGGTGTTCGTCGTCGTTTCTATCTTCCGCATGACATTGCGCGTCAGTTGGGCGATAAGTCTGTCCTCCTGTCCGGTGTTTTTCAATTTTTGCAGGAGGTACAGATGTATGACAAGATTTAGATTAGGGGTTTGAATAACATCTCTGTAATGTGTGGTGCAGTGGCAACCCGGACCACTGCACTGTGACTGAGGTTGGCGCTAATGACCAAGTTGTCGACGCGCCATTAAGCCTCAATCCCCCCCCCTCATAACCGACGGCTTCAAGCCGAAATTTCTCGCTCCCCCTCCGGTGGGCGATCCTCCGTGGGATCGTCAGTCTCGTCCCTCACATCCTTTACGTTTAGAAATACAATCTCTCATCCACAAACACGCTATCCGCGTTGTTCCTCCTCCGTTCTCTCCAGGGTTTTACAGCGATATATTCCTCTGCGACAAGAAGAACGGTGGAACCCGACTAATCTTCAATCTCAAGCCTCTCAATCGTTAGATCCTCAATCCGCATTTCCAAATAGAAACTGTATCCTCTATCTGCGAATCCCTCCGGATAAACAATTGGACAGTGTCCCTAGATCTGGTCGATGCCTACCTACACATTACTCTACATGCTGCTTCCGCCTCCTATTTCGTTTCGTCCTCAACAACACGGTTTACGAATACCTTTGTCTGCCGTTCGGGCTCAATGCGGCCCCTCGGATTTTTACCTGCATCCTCCGTCCGGTCTTGGCGTGTCTCCACCAACAAGGAATCCGCATCCACGCCTTTCTCGACGACTGCCTTTTCCCCCACCAGACATCTCACGGGTTACTGCAGCACTTGCAAGCCGCCGTATCACTTTTTCATCAACTGAGCTTCGGTATCAATATCCCCAAATCTCGGCTCTTACCAGCTCAATGCTGTGTTTTCCTAGGAGTATCCTTCGACCTCCTCCAGGGCACAGTCGTCCTATTGCCAGACCGGATCCGCTCCCACCTACAGCCCTCCCGGCAATTTCTATGCCAACCACAACACACCTTCCAGGACCTTGCATCCACCGTGGGGACAATAGACTCATTTGCGGATCTCGTTCCCTACGGCAGGTGGATGGCCCGTCCTCTCCATCACTATCGTTTGACACAATGGGGGGGGGGGAGGGGCGACTCCAGCCTTGCTCTTCAGATGCCTCCTCAAGCCCGGAACCCGTCCTTCCCAATGGAGACCTTTTGGTGATGGACGTTCTGAACTTAACTGCGTCCGTTCCCGTCCACGAACCCTCCCCCGACCTCCATCTATTCACAGACGCCTCTCGTCTTGGATGGGGAGCACACGTCGGCAACCTCACTGCCCCCGCTCTCTGGCCAGCGGATACCGCCGAACACATCAACCATCTAGAACTTCGTGCAGTCCTCCTCGGCCTCCACCACTTTTAGGGCTTACTATCCTCCAAAACTGTCCAGATCCATATCGACAATACAACGGCAGTAGCTTACCTTTGCAAGGGCGGTGGACCTCGCTCTCACTCCCTCCACCGCATCACGTCCGAAATTTTTCAGTTCTGCATCATCTCTCACATCCGCCTGCTGCCGCTCCACATTCCAGGTCCCCTGAACGTCAGAGCCGACTCCCTCTACCACAAGATGCCTCCGATCAGCGAGTGGGCTCTTCACCCGTTCATATGCCATGCCCTTTTCCGACTATGGCATCAACCGATGGTGGATCTGTTTGCCACGAGATTCAACAACAAACTTCCACTGTTTGTCAGCCCTCTACCAGACCCACGGAACTGGGCAGTGGACGCCCTCACTCTGGACTGGAACCATCTTCATGCTTATGTATTCCTTCCACCTCGTCTCTTGTTACTGGTCTCCGCAAAATCGCCAACTGCTCCGGCCGGTTTCTCCTGATCGCACCGAATTGGCCATCCGCGGCCTGGTTTCCTCTCCTCCTGTCCCTCCTCACCGCCCCTCCATGCCAATTACTTGCTCAACGGGACCTCCTATCCCAGGACCGGGGACGAATCCACCATCCGAACCTATCCTCGCTTCAGCTTCACGGGTGGCTACTATCGTCCGACTCCTCTGCTCAGCAAGCATTCTTGAAGACGAGGCCTCTCGCATTGCCTCCAGGGCCGTGCGATCCTCCACCATGAAAGTCTAAGACAGCCACTGGAAGCGGTGGTTTCATTGGTGTATCCCACAACAAATCAATCCAATCAATCCCCCTTTACACGACTTCCTCCGATTCCTAACCTCCTTATTTAAGGAAGGTTTACAAGGATCCACCATCCTGGTATATCAGTCAGCATTAAATGCTGTCCTCAAGGCCGCCGGGTATATTACCCTCCTCCCGGACTATAAAATCTCCTCGTTAATCCACTCCTTTCAATTGGAACGTCCACGGGTCCCCAAGCGGTTCCCGGACTAGGACCTGTCCATCGTCCTTACGGCCTTAATGACTCTTCCATATGGACCTTTAGTCTGCACGCCTCAGTCAACTCACACGAAAAACTGGTTTTTTTTTTGGTTGCTCTGACCGCTTGTCTTCGTTGTAGCGAATTACAAGCCCTGTCCGCAAGAGTGAGACTGCTTTTGTCTACCAGACTTACGTGGTGTTACTCTAACCCCTGCTTCTTCCTTTCGAGCAAAGACCCAGAAACCTACTGAACGCACACATCCGTTCATCATTCCTTCATTATCATCCATCCTGGGGGATGATCAGGAACGGACCTTGTGTCCTGTTCATGCCATCCGTTTCTACCTGAAAGCATCCTCTCCTATCCGCCGTGACCGCACTCAGCTTTTTCTTCCATTTACCAATAAAGTGGAAACCACTTCCGCACGGATGATTGCTTCCTGGATTAAGATGGTCGTCCTCCAAGCCTACGAGGCTGTTGACATCAATTGTATCACAGAGAATATCAAAGTCACGGCACACGAACTCCGTGTCATCTCTACGTCTTGGGCGCATTTCAGCAATATTTCCATTACGGACATTATGGAATCCTCTTCCTGGCGCCATCCTACCGTTTTCACGTCCCATTACCTCCGAGATATGTCTCAACATGCGGACGGTTTGTACCGTGTTGGGCTGTTCATTACGGCTCACAGAGTACTAGGACCCTTGGACTCACTGTCGCTCGACTTTAAGTTACAGGGGCCGGTCGCTAGCTAAGGGGACTCGGATCAAATGGCTCCCACCGCCTTGACGAAGTCTGTGGGAATGCTAATAAATTGGGTAATGTATTTTTTCACGGCAAGTAGAAACATCAAAATTCCAGGTTGCCCTGTTTAATTTTTGTTTCTATTGCCTGTTGAAAAAATACATTACCCGGCTTCCCGCCCTCCTCCCCTCTCGTTGCCATTTGGGCAGGATAGAGGTGTCGAAAAGGTAAGAGCCGCCGCTCCGCATCGACTTTATATGCGATGGAGGCTGCGCAGTGAAGATGCGCAGTAGCTAAGCGAACCGGAAGAACTCGTTTTATTTCTAGTAGAAACAGCATTTGAGAAGGAGAATGCTAGTAATTAGGGTAATGTAATTTTTCAATAGGCAATAGAAACAAAAATTAACCAGGGCAACTTGGAATTTTGATATTTATCACCTCTCCTATTCAGAATTGTGTGCTGAACGTTTTTGCTTCGTATTATGCTTTTGAGTTCTTGACGGTTAAGGAGTTATAGCCAAACAACAGTTTTGGATGGGGGGGGTAGAAATCATCCCTCTCCCCCTCAAGGGGGGGGGGGGGGGGTGAACATGCTATCATATATATTTTTTTTTCCAGTTATCCTGACGAAAAATAGCAAACTGTGGGAGAGCTAAACCAAAATTAGACTGAACAAATTCTTCTAAGGGAAGCTGGGGAACTTTGGGGTTAAGTTAGGGTTAAGAGGCTTGTTTAGGTTGGGGGAGAAAAGCCTAACCACAATTGGGCCTACTAGAGGCCTAAAAGAAAAAAAAAAACCTAACTAGGAGACCTATCAGTGGTTGAAGAGGACCAGCCTGTTGGCTGGCCCGAAAGCTTACTGATTTTTCCATGCTGGCCCCTTGCTTAAATACCTTTTGGTAACCCCTGACAACCGCGAAATAGCCTGGGTATTATGGGAAATAGAAAGTTCTAGAAGGTTCTAGAGGCAGGAACCGGAAATATAATTACAAAGCATAGATAATGTCCACCTATGTAAGATTAGACACACAAGACTAAGATTCCATTGGCCTCAGCAATCATGAAAGTAAACAAGATTTGCGACATACTCCAACACCCACATGAAGCTCTGAAATTTACTCCTCGCAAATCTTGTGTCAAAACTTGAAACACACATACCTTGTAACACTCTAACCATGTAAATTTTTATTTCAACATGTCTGTGAACTACAAGCTGAAACAAACACATACATCAACGCACATATGAATACCACTACTCTCTGCAACTACTAAAAACACTTTCTTGCTTTTACTAATGAACATGAAAGATGACCAACTCTCAACACCGCGGGTTTAAAAAAAAAAACCTCCCGTGACCCTGGAACTATAGCCTAGGGGTCACGCACTTGCGTCCAAGCAGACGACTTTTGTGATAACTGTGTTTTGGCAGACGCCCTTTACAACCCCAATCCCACAGTTGTGGAACTGGGCTACAACTACGTTTGTAGCCGATGAACATGATACTACAAAGGTTTGCCCAAGTGAGCCACCCAACAACCACCCAAGAACGAACAAGAAATTGCTCTTATGAGCCAAACAGAAACAATTATGGCATAAACTGCCATAAAACTAGTAGTTTTCCTTAACAACTACTGTTAAACGCCACTAAAGAACGAAACCAATTCGCAACTATTTCTGTAGAATAGGCGAAACAAGAACTAATATATGCCACCAAGAATGGGCAAAACTATGAACTGAATATCGAAAACATGGTTTACGAAAAACCTGAAACAACTAACAACTCAACACACTCCACACTACAATTAAGTTAGTTCTAACGGCCGAAAATTAGGTTGATTTATGGGGGAAAAAAACCGCCGCAGAAATATTGCTCTTTTAAGTGCATACCAAATTGCAAGAATGAATGCTTATTATTAAGCCCAAATTAAATTGAATATTGCCATAAGGCAACTCAAAGGCTCAATTAAAGTGTTCCCCATCACTAAACCATATCCTAACTCTAAAGCAGCCTTTACGGCCAAACTAAGCCTTAAATAAAAAATCGTTTGAAGTAAAACTGGTTTTATTTTACCCCATTAGCCCAAAACGACAAAATCCAAAATAGGCCTAAAAGTAGGCTTAATGCCAAACAAGGGGCTACAGTGACTATCTAGTCGCATTGGTCTTCTGTACAGTTCCTACACTTCCAATGTTGAGGTGCACACCTCTATCATGCACTACAACAGCTATCTCTATTATATAATCTAAAAACAGTAGGCCTAACCATCAGAATTGCCCGTTACAAATGTGTGAGCTTTTTTTAAGCTTATTTTACGTTTTAGGCAAAATTGTCAGCGTTTAGGCCTAATTTACAACTTTAATTTCGTACGTAGCAACTAACGGAGATTTGGATTGTATACAGTAAGCCTATTCATTTTTGCAACACGGTATGCCTCCGCGCACACAGTTAGTGTTACAACGTAATGCGCAATGTAGCCTAATATAGATCAGTGGTAGTAGGGAAGGGACAGGAGAAACGCTGCAGCAGCGACTCGTAGCAACTATTGACGTTGCCGTAGTAACGTGATTTTATATCTAATTTTCATTTTTTAGGCCTAATTTTTTTAACGGCAGTTTTAGTTTCGTAAGTAGCAGATAGGCCTAAGGGCACGTTTACACAACCACTCGCTTTTGCATTCTCGCAGCTAGATGCTAGAAATCACCTCAAATTCCAACATGGTGGCGGTTTTATGTCTGCCACCTCGCAACGAAAACGGCAACTAACGTGAGTTCAGAAGCGTTTGGGAAAATTGTTTCGTCATGAGGAATTTTTTATATTATTGGCACGGATTATAAGACTGCAAGTATTTACTCAAATGATGTCGGATTTAGCTAATCCATTTAGCGTCGTTACCATGGCAATGTCACCTTTGCCATCGCGATTGAGTTCTAGCTGCGAGAATGTAAAGGCGAGTCACTGCGTAAACGCGCCCTAATGGAGAATTTAGTTCGATCGTAAGCCTATTCATTCATGCAACAATGCGACAAGACTCTTTTAAACGAAGCTAAAATGTTTTTGTTTTTACAACTGTGTTAACACAAATCTTTAGGATTTCAATTCGACGATGAAATGTTATTATTTAATTTAGTTACGTCGAAAAAGTCTATTAGCTATAAGGAGGCAACAATGTTTTAATTTGCCATGTTTTTTAACTAACTATTGATACTGAATCGAACGTTGTAAACAGTGGTCGTCAAGTTCTGGTACCGTTGCGAAGTTAAAAAAAAAAGCGACAGACTGACGGACGGACGGCAATAGTCTTCTCAGCCGGTATGGCTGTACAGAAGACTAAAACACTAAAAAACGGACCCCCAAGACCCTTCTGCATATGCCTAACAAAATTTTAGCAATATCGAAGCATGTTAGGCTTAACTAGTGGCATAGGCCTAACTGAACAATGGAACTTAAGGCCCGGGCTTAGCCATTGCTTGGCTTACCCACGTTTCACCTTAAGCTCCGTGCTCTGCAACCTGAAAAGGTCCAAAAACAAACAAAAAAACCTAAAAGGGGCCTAATTAATACCACCAAAAGAGAACCATAACTTGGGCATAACTAAATTCGCAAGCAAAAATCGAAAGGGAATCCTACCAGCCTTACTTCTCGAGAAGAAAAAACCCAAGGGGAACATTCCGAAAAAGCCTTCCCGAAAAGCCTCCCTCCCGGGTTTCGGCACCATGACGAAAAACTAGCGAAGTGGGAGAGAGGTCTAGACTGAGTGGGGATGTTAGGGTCAGAACTTTCGGTTTAGGTTTGGGACAGAAAGAAACGAGCCTACTTTGAGCCTAACCTGGGAAGCTACCCTAACAAAGGGTTCAGTAAAAACAGGCCTACTAAAGGCTTAGTAGCCAGAAATTCCCCTAACCAGAAGGACCTAGCAAGGGTCGAGGAGGACAAGCCGGGTGGCTGGCCCGAAGGCTTTCTGATTTTTCCATGCTGGCCCCTTGCTTAAATACCTTTTGGTAACCCCTGACAACCGCGAAATAGCTAGGGTATTATGGAAAATAGAAAGTTCTAGAAGCTCCCGGAAATATAATTACAAACCATAGATGTCCACAGTAGTATGGTATCACCGAAAATTATTTTAGTATAAGGATCAGTTACGCTGTCTAACTCAAACAATGCTAAATTTGGGTGTACCTAACACTCTCGTAACTGATTCAATGCTATTTGAGATTTCAGTCCGTAACAGTTCCAATACAATTCGAGTTTGAAGATTTCAAATTTTCCTCGTAACAGATTTCAATGCTGAGGGAGCTAGCATGGTGAGTTGTGTGCACGGTAGTATTGGGGCGTGGGCTGATGCTCTGCGCGCATGGTATCAAATGAAGTTGAGTGTGGTGGAGGAGGGAAAGAGAAGCATGGGGCACGCAGTTGACTATAGTTTTAAACATGGTGAGTTGTGTGCACGGTAGTATTGGGAACGTGGGCGCGTACTTGACTATAGTTTTAGAGGGATTTTGTTGCTGTCTATAAGGAAAGACAATCTGTTGATAGCTATAACGCTTTTTTAATAGAGATACGAGTAATTACATCTAACTTAACGAGGAAATGGAAGAATTTTAATAAACAAAAAAGGTAGAACTTTTATTGACGAAGCGTCATCTATCTTCATCTGTTCTCTCTGAAAGAGAAAAAACCTTTTAGTATCTTGGCCTGAAAGAGAAAAACTTGGTGGGGGGGACAGATCTTTTTATTGTTTCTTGTTCTTCATCTGTACTTTGACTTTGGATCGTACCTACCTTGTTTTGTTGAGAGTAGCACAGTAGGCGATTTAGAAGCCTTAAAAAAAGTGGTGATGGGATGGGTATTTTTAGTATGGTGCGTACGGTTAGTCTTCTATCTTCATCTGTTCTCTCTGACAGAGAAAAAACCTTCTGGTTCCTGGCCTTGAAAGAGAAAAACTTGGTGGGGGGGGGACATATCTTTTTATTGTTTCTTGGGGAGGGGGCCTTCATCTGTACTGGCTGGTTCGTTTTGTTAAGAGATCTACATCTGTACTTTGACTGAAAACATTTGGATCGTACCTATTTGTTTTATTGAGAGTAGCATAGTAGGTGGTTTAGAAGCCTTAAAAAACCTCCATAAGAGATTAATAGGTAACCACCACCCAAAACGGGCGTCATTTGTCCCTGTTTTTAACATCATAGGAGAGGTTAGTGTTGTTAGTAGGGTAGGCGTGTAGGAAATATCCCCCTCGCGCGGAAAAAAAAGGAAGTAGGCTCGGAGTTCCCAAACTCCTACTTCGGGTCGCACTTCTCTTTACTCGTCCTACGGGAAGACCGCGTAGGATCGAGAAAAATGAGTCTCTTTTTGAAACGACCCCTTTTGTTGAAGGGGAAATCTCTGTTGGAGATATCCCCTTCTCAACGTGAGTGGAAAGGACGTTAGTTCAGAGTTCCCACACTCATCCACGGACCACACTTTTCTTTGCTGTCCTACGGGAAGACCGTGTAGGATCGAGAAAGATGAGTCTCCTTTTATAATGGTGCTTTGTTTTTTTTTCCATATTTTATTATATGTGTGTAAGTTGGAGTTTTATTCTTACTCCAACAAGAAAAAACATACGCTGGAGTGAGGCCCGAGAACTAGATATACGTAACACAGTATTACGTCCAACACTGGAGTGAGGCTCCAGAACTAAAAAACCCGTTATACAATACTAAAAAAGGTAATGCTGGAGGTTAGGCTCCAGAACTAAATATGAGTTATACAAATATTAAAAAACCCACCACAAAAGCTGGAGTGATGCGCCAGAAACTAGATTCCGTTATATAATGTTAAGAGTATGTACAAGAAAAAAAGACTTCTCAACTAACACCTCTCTCTTCCCCACCGAGCAGGGCTTTACACGTTTGTTGACAGGTGGCGTCGACGAAAGGCTCAGTCGTATCCAATTTAAAATGTTTCTTTACAAATCTGACGGCTCAACGATCATTAATGTCTTTTGTCATGGCATTAAACTTATCTAGAACGCGACTCGTGGACAGTCCGTTCGCCTTGTGATGTAGAAAGTAGAGACAGTATTGTCCGCATACGATGCTGCAAGGCCCCTGCAAGGTCGTGTTGTTCTAGTTTTTGAACGTAGAGTTTTTCTTGAGAAAACGCAAAATGTGTATGTTTCGTGGTTTTAACCCTTAGCTATCGAAATAATCCACGCTCGCTGTCCTTCTGTCGAAATAGGCCGCGTCCCAGTGGCTTCCAGGTTTCCTTGCAGGGTCCAAGTTAATGATGTAAACTTTTCGAGTGGGTGTTTCGGGCAACTGGTCGGAAGCGTACACACCGCCGAAACGCGGTCCGAGCTTACTGTGTCGTCTGGCCGCGCTTCTCAGTTCGTGGGTCTGCATGTTTTTTTTCTCTTAGAGTTCGTGCAGCACGTTTTTGGAATGATCAATCTCGAGAACGGTTTGGTGGACCATGTACACCACCAGGTTGACGGTTTTGATGAGTGCTTGCTTGAACGTCAAGTCGACTCTGAGAGCTCCCTGCTTAATAAGGTTATAGTGGCACTGCCCGTGACTTTTGTTGGAGGTCAAATCGAAGGCGTACAGACAATTGCCCAGAGGATAGTCAGCGTATGGGAGACGGGGCGCCGAGTCGGAAGTGAGTTTGTCGAGTTTGTCGAGGGAAAAATAGTTTCTCACGTACAGGTTATCGGTGTAATCGGGCTTGTAGGGAATGGCTGGAATTGTTCTTCCATCCACTTGCAAGGCGAGGTAGTTGACGTTATAGTGATGGAAATTAAACGGGTTTGCGCCGTAATCCCCGTTGAAAGCGTTGTTAGAGACAAAACCCAACAGACAGAACGAGGGTGGGTTTTCGAGCACGACGTTGTAGAGATTGCCCTGTCTCGATCCATCGGGAATGGTGAAAGTTTTGACCTCCACTCAACGGATGGGGTACCTGGCGGTATTGGTCTTGAGGGCCTCCGTGAAGCAGACGAGTACCGAGGGGGATGGTACGACTCGTCGAATGTAGAGGACGGCACTCGTGATGTTGACGCGATAGTCTGCCCCAACCTCTGTACTTATCAGGCAGAAGGCATCCTTGCTTCTGGCGAGTTTCAATCTCATGTCGACATTGTTGAGTAGCAGTCGGTCCTGTTGGAAGAGGTCGCAATGGGGTCTGCCGTAGAGATCAATCACCTTGCTGGGTTTGACTTGGCCGTTGCGGTATTTGAAACCGAGGTTCTTCCCAGCATCCGAGACGTCGGCCTTGTCGAAGGATCCAGGGGTGTCCTTCTTCCACAACTGTGTCGAAAGATGGCTGTTTTCGGCATCGGCACTGTAGCTCAACAGAATTTCCAGGTAGCTACGGTAGGCGTACCCATTGTCGGAATTGGATATTTGTTTGCCGCTCACTTCGCAGTCGTACTGGGAAAATGGAGAGTACGAGTAGATTCACGGGCGCTACGGCATTAGCGGTGGTCAATGTCGTCGATGTCCCCTTGACAACCTTACATCGGATGTGGAGATAAGACTGGCTCAGGTCCAGCAGGCAGTCGGCGGCACCGGGCACTATGAACTCGATGGGGATGCCGTCGGTTAGAGTGGCTAGAGGATGGTAGGCCACTAACGTATCGTCGTTCACGGTAACCTGCACCAGGGGCACAGAGAACACTTCCAATTCTTCTTTGGTGCAGGGCACTGAATCTCTGTCCGGCTTCATCAACATGACGCTTCTGAATGAAACCTTTTCGAGGTGAAGGGTCTATTTCTAGTCGATAAGGTCTGCCTTACTTCTCGGAAGACGACGTGAAGGGGCTTTGTGACGTCATACTAGGGTAACCAAACCGCGACAACGTTTCCCTCCTGACTGGCCTTTCTTTCGACGGCAACACTTTCTTTCCTCCTCTTTCGACCTGTTCCAGACTGTCCTCCCGTCGCTACTGCAACGGCATCTCGTTTAGCCGGGTTTCACCTGTTTCTGGCAGCTTCCTTAAAGGAGGTTCCCCCCCCCCCCGAACATCGTCCAAAAGTTTGGAGCCACTTCTCAACGCGTACCTTCCTACTCCGAAAAGAGTGCTTTTAATAAAAGGGAGAGCCGACCTGAACACGCCACCCAGGAAATCGCCCAAACCCGATCCACGCTGTATGCGCCCGGCAAAAAAGTAAGGGGCCCCACCTATATGGTTTCTCGAACAATAGTGGCCGACGCATACCCGAGGGTCTAATCCTACGTAGGGGGTCCGCATTTTTGCCTTACGCCCAATCCCTCGTCCCTTCTGGGAATAAATTATGGTCGGAACCTAACGACACCTCATCAAATAGGCAAAAGCAAGTTGAAAGGTTTTTTAGCTGTCAGGTAATGTTTTTTGAGAAGGGACTTAATCCCACTTACGAAAAACCCACTCCTGTCTTTTAGCCCTCGTCCTCCTCTTAACCCCCCCCCCCCTTTTCTTTTGACGGGCCATGATGATCAGGGATGTCTTCCAAAGTGTAATGTTACGCTAACCTCCCCCGACCTGAATGGCACTTTTCCCCCAGGTCCGTCATTAAATACACCCTTACCGCTTCGAAATCGCGCCTAGCGAGAGGTTGATAGTAAGGTTTGGTGAAGATCTCGTGCGTTTTATTCCCCCCATTTATTCTAACTACTCGAAGCAGAGGAGCCAGAACACCTCCCACTACGGTCTCGTTCACGATATCGCTGTATACTAAAATACTATTCAGAACTTCTTTCAAACAGAGTCCGCTCCTACCCGCTTTGAAAGACGTGATAAATTTGTCGGGACCGTCGGGAGGAAAACCGAGGATCTTGGTCAGTTTTTCGTCGAGCAAGAGACCCATTATTTCTAGGGAAGTGTTACGTTTGTCGGGGGACAACACTTGGATGGGCATGATGACTGTAGCACGTTCGTTCCCGAGTTGTAATCAAAATGCGGGTACTGTTCGACATCGATCCTATCTCGCATAAGTCGATTCAGTCTGGCCACGAGCTCCTCTCCTCTACTGTAATACCCTTTGGGTAGATAGCCGGTCACGATCGAGAGATAAGAAACGTAGGACAGCCACCAACTCCCATCGTTGAATTGGTTGTTGATAAACTCTATGGGCACGGGGCCTCCCCCTTCTTAGGATGGTCTCCCATGAGGACGTCGTAATAACTTTTTGAACACGTTGTCTTTTCTCTCCCATCCTAGAAACACGGACAGGTTGTAAGAGAGGCACAGTCTGGCCCCCCTGTATGGAGTTTGTTGATGATGGAGACGAGACGAGTGCTCTCGTCGTATCGGAACCGGATGACCGGCTGCGCGAGCGTCTTGACTACCCAGTAGTTGAGAAACTTCATAACGTTTTGCATCTTGTAATTCATCAGGTCTACCCCCACAATGTTGTAGAGTTGCACGGTAAATCGGTACTCACGATATTGACGATAAAAAAAAATTACGGTATCAATATCGTTCCTTTTTTAGCACCACGGTTTTACCGTAGCAGCGGTATTACCGTGATTATGGTGCTGACGAGCATTAACAAATCAGCTTTTCCCTCTTTTTGTTTTTGGATGGCAGCAATTTTAATTAAATTTGTATAATTAAGCGCCGATATGGAGGTGTGAAATTTGCACGAGCGAGTGAAATCCGATCCCACTGCTAGGCAGAGGGAGTGTCCACATTGCGGATGGGGGTGGGGGGGGGAGCAGCTCTTCAGTAACAAGCCTGTCCTAGCGTGTTTGCTTTCTTCTTGATTGGACGCCATGACATCGACAACACAAAGTCCCGCTATTAGTGAAAAAATTAAATTACAAAGAGCCATATTTGATTGTTTTGTGCGTGGATAATAGCGCAAAATTATTTCCTAAATTACCGTAGACCGCCGTTTTCAGAACCGTACCGTACCGTCCTGCAAAAACTTAATACCGTGCAACACTACTATGTTGACGTCCTGCGGCAACCTCTTATCCCCAACCTCCAATTTCACTTTTGGGATCTCCTCATCGTCAACGACAGCGGCCGCTTCGGTTTCCGCGAAGGCGTCGATATCGAACCTGGGAAACTTGACGTAGGTGCGCGTCCCTAGCTGGAAATTCAGTTCGATCAAATCCATCATGTTGCTCCAGTTCCTTGTAAATTGCACCTCGGCGAGGCCCACGTCCCAGCACACCCGTCAGGCTCACTCTCTGAGCCAGTTTGGTGGTGTAGTCGTTCAGGGCGTTATTGGGAAATGATCCAGACTGGCATTCGCCGGCAGAGTCATGTAGAAAGAATCTCCCTCCACCTTAGTTTCTTCAAATCTCTGGCGGGGATCCAACGGTTGTGGGAAGCGTCGTAACCCTCGAATTGAACGTAGTACTTTTTCTTGCATCCTTACCCCCTCGTTTTCAGGACCTTGTCTAACCGATGGTAGTCCACGCCTTCGTTTTTAACCACTTTCTGAAGCTCGTGGAGGTAGAATCGCCCTTTGATGATTTCCCCCTCGTAGTCTTTCAGTCTCCCCGTAACCTGCCCCAATCCTCCTTTAGGTACCAGGACGTGGGTTACGAAAAATATCTCTCTGGACCACATGCCTCGGACCACATGCTTTGTCGAACTTGCCCTTCGCGATGGATATTCTGACTTTGTCTCCCACGGCCAGAGGGACGTTTTTCTTGACGCCGGTCTTCCTAGCCATGGCGCGGCCCAGCTTCATCAAGTCGCCATCGTAGATCTTGCGCCACAACCGTTTGTGGTTTTTGTGAGTGACGTCGTTGGGGGCCATTTTCGTTCTGGAGTGCACGCTCTTGTTGTAGGTGTCCACAATCTTTTGAATCACGGGCACGTACTCCTGGGTCCCCTTGGCGGTAAAGTGCTTGTGTAAGAGACTCTTCAAAAGGCGTTGAAAGCGCTCAATCTTCGATGACTTGACGTCTTCGTTCTCGGTAGTGTAGAACTCGATGCTGAGGTCCTTGAAGAGATCCTGGACCCCTTGTGCTCGAAATTCGACGCCCTTGTCCGAAGTGAGAAAACTAGGGGTAAATGGCATGCGCTCAAACATCTTCTCGAAAGCGCCGACCATTTCGGTCGCTGACTTTGTCTTCAGCATTTCCAGCCAGACCTTGCGACTGAACCCGTCCATGCAGGTGAGAATGTACCTGTACGGTTCGTTGTAACGTTTCAGGCTGATCATGTCACTGAGGTCGCATTCCATGTGGCTACCCACTCCTCCCGTAATGATCTTGTTCCTGGCGAATCTGTACCTGACCGTTTTGTGGAGGGTGTGAGCATCCTGACATTCCAACCACCCCTTGATGCGTTCGAGATCGTATTTCTTTCCGTCCTTCTTGACTCTGGCCAGCAGTTTGGACGCCATGCCGTAACTGGAGACTTCGCCCAGATCATCGTAGTAGATTTTGTTCAGGTATTGCTCCATTGCTTCCACTCTTGGGGGTGTTTGGCCCTGGTACTCCTACGCAGTACGGGTGTGGAATAGACGGGTGTCCTTTTCTTCTTCTCTTCCTTCTTGACCGACGTTATGGGAGAGAACACAGACGGTGATAGGGTAGGAGGAGAGAGGCTACCAGATGCAGGACTCAGCAAGGTGCTGGTGGTGGTGGTCGAGGCGGCTGCTGTAGGAGTAGTGGTGGTGGCCGCGGCGGCGGCGGCCAGGATGGCCGACTTGATCCTAAACTGTTGCACGAAAGCATCCTTCTCTTGCTCCAATTGTCCTATGAACTTCGCTTTGTAGTCGAGGGGGAAACTCGTTTTTCAGGATAGCGTCGATCTGGGACTGTATGGCAACCAGTTTACTGTAGAGAGCTTCTTCGGGCTGGTACTTAATCCCGTGAGGCTGAGCAGCCAACGCCAGTGTGGCATTCTCCATCGGCGGGCGACTCATTTTATATTCGTCTTCGGGCAGGAGCACCACCCTCCGTAGCAGACTCATTTCTTCTCTTTCTCCTCTTAGGACTTGTTGAACAATCCCCCCAAGAGGGATAATGCAGCTGGGACGAGGAATTGGATGAACCCTGCCGACTGTACCAGAGCCCTCTTTCTGGCTTTAAACGACGCTTTCTTGGAGCCGATGAGTCTGATCTGTTTCTTGTATCTTTTCAACTTGGTCCAGGCTGTTGTACTGATGGGGAGTCGATTGTTGAGGAGGTTCAAGGCAATTTCGGACAGGCAGTCGATTTGAGACTTGTCCGCGTTTTTCAGTAAAGCCGCTCGCTGACGCTTGTTGATCTTGCACAACGTCTGTAGCAGAGCGCTGTGCTTGCGTACTCTTTCCATCTCGCGTCCTCAGAGGGAATAAACAATGCAGGGTGCTTCGTTGGGAAATATACTCGTCCTGAGTCTCGTGGTGTCGTGGGACTTGGCGTGCAGGTCCACCAACAGGTATCCGAAATCCTTTAGACCAATGGCGTTCTCGTAGGCTTCCATAAATCGTTTGGTCTTGCCGGGGTAGACTTGCGAAGCGAAAGTGGTTAGCTGGCGCTTGTCTCTGAGGTTGCGCAACAGGACGTAATACTGACTGTTGAGAGCTATTGTCCGCTGGTTCCTGCCCTGACAGTACAGATTCTGCGTCAAGTAACAGATACTGAACTTGTTGTGGTGTCTGAAACGAGTGAACCATTCGGACATGTCGCAACCCGCGTTGCTCACGTTCTGCATCTGGTCGTCCAGCATTAGCAGTTTCTCTACCGAAGCGTAGTAGCGCTCGGGTGACATGAGAGCTCCCTTGTGATTTCGAATCTTGTCCCTATACTTCTCCATCCATGACTGGTAGTTGTTGTAACACCAATGGATTTGCTCGATTTTGGTATCCGTCATCTCGTCCAAATGGTCGATGAGTTACAGAGTCCAGATCGTTTTGCCCGAAGAAGTGGGGCCGGAAACAATAGCGTTGAACGGCGTTCTAAAGTGGCGAAAATCTTCTACGACGATGGCCATTGCAATAGGAGGACTGAGAGAGAGAAAGTGAGGAGTATTGAGAATGGTAGTAGTAGTATTGAGAAGGAGAGGACCTCGACCCGAATGAGCTACCTTACCCACCCCGTATACTTTTAACGTCTCCCCACCTCATCTCCCGGGGGGGGGGGGGGGGGGGGGGGTCTTTGTGGATAAAGGTGTTGTTAAAGTAGTAATAGAAATAAAAGTATTTCAGAGTGGTGGGGAGACAGCTTGGATGTGATAGTAGCGGTAGATTTCCCATTTGCTCCTGAAACTCGGCGATTACGAGGTCGCTCGATGAAAAAGCTAGAGACACCATTCCCTGGCCGAATAAGACGGGCAGTGATCGCGAGAGGGTTCGCAAATGGTAATAAAGTGAGGAGTAGGCTTTGGGTTACCTTTTTCCAGAAAGGGATAGAGTTCGTGCCTGTTCAGAGAAGCTAGTGCGGCATCATCACCCGTCCCATTGTTGGCCGGCACGGCGCCCAAACAAATCTCTGCCCAGTTGTAGCTCGTGGTAGTGGAAGGAGGAGGAGGAAGGGGTCTGTTGAGCAGTACGGCTACGAAATTCAAAATCAAAAAGAGGACGAAAATAAAATTTCTACACAACTTGACGTAAGGATGTTGATTGAAACGGTCTACGCCGGCGTTAACACTCGCCATGTTGGAAGGAGGGAAGACGAGCGTGTGACTGGCGTTCGGTTGGGAAGCCTCATATTTTTAAAACCGTCAGAACTGGAAGTTACCGTCATCTTAAACTGAGGGGGGGGGGAGAGAAAAAACAGAAAACAAAAAAAGTTTTACATTCTTCTTCCTCCTGGGCAAAACTTAAAGGTACGGGGTTCGGATTTTTAACGGTATCGTTAGTGGGTGCGAATACAACGTCGACAGCTGACTCCCCCCGACCAATCAACGAGCAGTTTGAGGGAAAATGGAAATATTGGTTGCAAAAAAATACTTCGCCAGGCCGAATCACCGCGCAACCGCGTCCGCCCAGGCCGAACTATCGAGCTCGTCGTAAGAGATGACGCGGGTCTGGCTTCCCAACGAGACGAAGGCGAACTTGTAATGCTTGTAGGCGTATTTGTCAAAGTCGCTGACGTATTTTCTAAGGCAACAAACCTGAAAATCTTCGTAGAAAAGAGGTTTGATTTTATCGTGTATTTCGACGATGCGGGGAGGCCGTCGAAATACCCTCCCTCCCTCCCGTCGTACCCTCCCCTCCCTCCCGTCGTACCGAGCGTAGGACCCAGAGTAAGGATAGGGCAACTCGAGCCATTCCGTTTCCTCGATGATGCTGTTCCGCAAATGGCGGGCCTCTTTGTCACTAAACAGTTCCAAAACTTTAACGGTTTCATTGTGCCTCAGTATGGAATAGCGGTAGGCCGGGTCCTCCCATTCCTTCCCCTTGTTTATAGCCTTTCTCGGTCTAAGCAAAGGTGGGAGCGCGTGCTTCTTCCTGTATAAATAGAAAAATGGAATAATTCACCTTTTTTGTTTGGGGGGGGGGGGGAGACGAGTTATAGACTGGCCATTTTTACTCCCTTTTCTTTTTTGAGCTCGTTAGTAGAGACAGTGCAGGGGCAAGGATCGGGATTTTTTACCGGGATTGACATTTTTAATTTGAACACTAGGTCCATTGCGGGAACTGTTCTGTATTCGAAGTTGGGGAAAAAGTCGAAAAAACCGTCGCAGGAAAAAACTTCGCCAGAAAATATCTCGACTTTACGCCATCCAACCTCTCCTCTTTTACTATACACGACGGTACGAGGCTTTCGCCCTAATGCTAAAGTGGCAAAAGTGGGCGACCTGTAGGCACGCATGTCTAAATGCTGGGCATACTTGGTGACGTGACAAAACTGAAAATCCTCCTTGAAAACGTGTTTTATCCCATTATGGATTTTCCTAACGTGTTTAGGCCAATTTTCTCTTCCGGTATAACAAGCTTGAAGTCGCTCGCCATTGCGAGAAGAATACGGGAATGGAATATCATCCTTCCATTTCGTGTTTCCTTCAATAACGTCGTACATTCGACAAGCCTCTTCCGTATCGAATAGCTTGTAAACTGTAAGAAAGCCATCTCCCCGATTCCTGTCGAACCATTTAGCTTCGGAGACCATTAGGACAGGAGTGACTATTCTAAAACAAACAAAAGAGAAAGCAAAACATAACCTGAGATCTCTCTTAAGAGATGAAATAATGAGAGAAAGAGGTAAAAGGAACGAAGTAGCATCGATGTTGGTTTTAATAACAAGTCTTAGTACCTCCAAGGGAACGAGATGAAATTTTCTGTGGTCATAAAACGTTTCGTAACAACAGCCTTGTAATATTTGGTTTGTGTCGTAGTAAGTATATGATTGTTTCTTCTCACAATCTTATGAGGCTCCGTTATGGCAACATTCTGCCCCTTCTCCAAATCGCGAACCATTCTGGAGAGTAGCTCAAAGTCTAGTATATGTCCATTGCGGATGCTCAACGTGAACCCCCGGATTTTAATAACTTGTTTCATACCCTCTTCGGTATGAACGAGATAGCCGTAATTTTTGGCACCGTTGCTACAAAAATCGGTGATGTAAGCTTCGGGACTGAATGATGGCAGGTTGTTGGTTAGACTTCCTGGCCGTAGGTTGTTCTACGGTGGTGGTAAGGCGCTTACATGTCGTACGGCCAGTACGGAATCCGTGTCGCATTAAAATAGGCGTCCGGGTTCGTACTCCCTTAATATCTTGAGTAGGCGTAAACGGCCATAACATGTGATAAACGCAGAAACGACTACGTTTACTGCCGCATTCCCTTCGCTCAAATTTGTATCGGGTCTGTACCTAACTAGCGCTAAATCGCCTTCAAAGTCCACGTCCGTAATCTTTTCTGTCGCATTCAGTACAAATTTGAAAACTCCCTCGGCTCCTCGAAGTATTTTGTTGATATTTGATCTTCTCTTTGCGCTACCTTCCCCGATAAACTGTTCAAAAGCGCCTTAGCGATGAGCCTGCCGCCAAGATTAACCCTAATACGTTCGGGGTTCAAGGCAATCTTCTCATTTTGATACACTCGATCGATATAACTTTTTTTCTCAGCATCTGTGACAGAATTTTTGGGGTACCCTTTGCATTCCAGCTTTTGAGCTTAAAATGTTTGAATGTAGCCAGTAAACACCCCGCCAGCATTGTGTTCGAATTCGTACTGCTCGCTCTGTGGAAAGTGGTACACACACAACAGGCGTACAATTAGATAGCCGTCTTTCACCGCTTGCTGCAACTCGGGGCTGACAAAAGTGCCTTCGAACGCTCTCTGCACGTCGTTGTTTGCACACGTAGTGTGGTGGTGGAGGGGGGGGGGTGTCTAAACAACTTCTACACAGGGGAAAGAAGAGTTTCTTCTTGTGCTTGAGAGGAAGAGATGGAATAGAAAGTCGACGGGGAGCCAGTACAACGGTGCGGATGAGGCCGAAATAAGCGTCAATGTTGGTACTACCTCCAAACTCTGTAATGCTTTGATATGTTCATAAATCATACAAGCCGGATAAAGGCTAGTAACGTCCTGGGCAACAATTCGCTCATCTGGCCGCACGGAATGCAAGTGATTAAAAGTGGTGACCCGTCCACCGCAGTATGCCTCACAAGGTTGTAGGACAGTGGGGAGTGAGGGGAAAGACTTCACGAAAGCTTCTAATTCGGGATTTTTTTTCACATCTTCGTGAAATTCGCACGACCATTTGCAGACATATTTCACGCGTAATATTTCTTCCAGGGTTTTGCAACGAATGATGCTTTTTTCGTACGCATCTTGAGCAGAAAGCTGGCTAAACGGTAATTTCTGCAGCCAGTTCGGCACACATGTGGGGCACCCTGAGGCCGAGCTGAAACCGTCCTCCGACCATTTCCCATTTCCCAGTTTCACTTCGCCGCCGTTCGCAGCGTGTTGAATAAAAATACCGCGCTGAGTAGATTCCCAACTAAGCCATATTATGCCTTCCCTCGAGTACTGTCTGGCAGGGTGCTGGACGCGGGACCCACTGCAGGCGATGGTATTTTTTCGCAAGTATAGCGTTCTGAACAACATCATGGCCAGCTGAGGGAGAGATATACAGGTATGTAACGGTTCCATGAATGGGCATATCTCTTGTATCAGCGCCATGAATTTAACGCAGCAGGCCATCAAAACGGCAACATCGTTGCTACAATAAGCAATTAGTTCTTTCTTGAAATCGAAAACAACGCTGCTGTCTCTCTGTTCAGAATGCCAGTGTATTAGATCTTTCCTACCTGTCGGTGTGAGACTGACTACATCGTAAAATTCCAAGTCCGGAATGGGTCCTACGTAGTTATAATTGTTAGGTGTGTTGAAGAAATGTAAAAATGTTCCTTTTCATACCAAGGCGTCCAAACCCAAACTAGCTGGTAATCTAGCTAGGCTTAGTGGCATGAATCTGTAGGAGTCAAGAAAACGCAGCCCTTCCACCTTCGCAGTGAGGATTTTATTACCATTGTGAATAATTGAAGATGGCTTAATACCTCTATCTAGCACCCAGCGCATGATTAGTATTAAATCAAATCCCGAAGCTGCATGTGCGACTGTGCATGCGTCCGCATCATTGCCGTGCGTTGTAAACAACCACTCGCAGAATTCGTCCAAAGTGGCAGCCCCGCTGTTAAAAACGACGACGTTTTCACCACATAATGTACAGCTGTCGGAAGTAAAACACGCTTCGCAGGCTACGTTGGCAACTGCGAGGTTTACTTCATGGAGGAATAATTCTTTGTCGTTGTGGTCAAGCACTTTTATTTTGTGTCGTTTCAAAATCGTAAGCTATAATTCGAGCTGTTTTCACCCTTCTTCTCGGCATGGGTAGCGGTTGAATATAGCAACGGTGTTAAGGCAGGACCCATTGCTTGCAAACTTTGCACCGTCTTTTTCCGCAGTGATGGGACGTGTTTCGGTCGCCTTTATGTCAAAGAACAAATCTTACACTTGTGTAGAGGTCTACAAACGAATGCATTTTTAAAGGGGGGTTGGATGGAAAAATGTCTGTCGAAACAGTCGCTATTGCGAAAAAGTCGGTTGCAAGTACGGCATTGGATCCACTGTTTGAGGAAGCAACGATATTTGGGACTGTGACCGCTGAGGCACTTAAACTGTTTATAGTTGTGGCGGTTTTTGTGACTGTAAAGATGCATGCATACGTGACAAAAGAAACGACTACCGAACAAGAACCTAGGTTTAAGGACTCCGACATAGTCAGAGCTGTGTAGAAACAGATATATTCTTTTCCGACCCGGTGACCCTTCGTATACAATTTGACACTTAGTGGTATTCGAGAGGGTAGGAACTATCTGAAAACCGAGAGTCGACAAATAGTTTTAAAATTCATTCAAATCTACTAGGCTATACCCGTCAGGGCGAAGCGCTACTGACGCGGCTTTGTGGAGTTGCATCCCAAGTTGTTTTTGGAGTTGGGAGGAATTTCGCAGTTTCTTGTACAGAGGCCGATGATCCCAGTGAGCCATACAGACTGCCAAACTGCGAGATAGGCAGAGATTGTCTCCATCATTCTTGATATAAACAATGGAAGAGTGGGAGCCCAATTCCAACCAAAGGGAAACGTTCGTGCGTGCCTGTTTTTTCTTGGGAAACGTGCCCGAACCGTCTACAGTATCGATAACCGTTATTTTAACCTCCCATTTTGAAAAAATGTCTAAACATTTTGCTGATTGGTTCAGTTTCAGAAATAATGCTAACAAATTCTCAACTAGGAAGTTCTGCCTTTTAATAAAAGGGAGAAACAGACAGTTTTCTACTCCTTCCCTGCAAATTGTAACTACCAAATCGTGAGAATGAGTGGTAGATAGGACTCGGTCGAAAATTTGCTCGAATAAATTATTAATGTACTGCAACGGGTCGAGTCTGTTGTCAGATACATACTGAGGAGTTACCGGTTTAAGTTTGACCTCGTATACTACCGCTGTTGTTTTGAATTTATTCCTTTTACCGCGACATTTAGTAATACTAAATGCTTCGTTATTAATCGCCTGTTCTGGCTCGGAACTGCAAGACGGGTGAGGGCTGCCGTTCTCTCTTTCATCCCCCCTACTCCTCCCTCCGCCCCATTGCTATTGTTGCGCTAGCGACGTTGTAGAACAGGCTGGAATTGAAAAAAAAAGAAAGAAAGAACAATTATTGTTTACATTTATACGGCGTGGGTTCTAGAATACAGGCATGAGATTTTTGCGACATGGAATTCTTTTGGTACCCTGGGCAATGCTTACGGGTATCTGTTGGAGTGTTGCATACTGAGTGAGCAATTTCTTGTAGACAGCGGGTACATTCTTCCTGTATTTTGTTCTCTTCCACCGCTTCTATAATTTCAACGTCGCTCGTTTCAGATGGAGTGACTGGAGGGCATTCTTCCGAAGATTTTACTTTTTTTTACTTGCTTCGTTTTGAAGGCCGCGTCTTTGCGCTTGGTAGAAGAAGCGGGAGGCTGGACGTGTGCTGACTGCTGAATAGAGGTGTCAATACCACTCAACGCGTTCATTATTTCACGGTGGAGAGTGGCAATTGTGTGACTAACTGCAGGCTTTAAATACCGAAAATGCAAAAGGTCTAATTCGTTCAGTACGACAGTGCCGCCTCTGCCTTTCTGCCTTGCGCCTCCGCCCTTCGCGGTTGCATATTTTACTTATAAGCAAGTAGGGGCAATTTACGATATGGCAGGAACAAACACACCGGGAAGTGACGTCATAGGTCACGTGACCGGAAGTGACGTCATCCAAGATGGTGGCACCCATGCAGACCGGACGTGACGTCATCCAAGATGGCGGCGGCCATGGGAACCGGAAGTCCAAGATGGCGGCGCCCATGTAGACTGGAAGTGCAAGATGGCGGCGCCCATGGGAACCGGAAGTCCCTTTTTCATCAATCTGGAGGAGGGGGAAAGCTATTTTTCCAAGATGGCGGCGCCCGCACGAATCGGAAGTGATGTTACAGCCAAGATGGCAGCATCCATGCAAAGCGGAAGTTTCCAAGATGGCAGCGCCCCCCATACCAGAAGTGACGTTACAGTCAAGATGGCGGCGCCCATGCAAAGTGGAAGTACCACCATTTTCCAAGATGGCGGCGTCCCCCATACCAGAAGTGACGTTACAACCAAGATGGCGGTGTCCATGCAAAGCGGAAGTACCACTATTTTCCAAGATGGCGGCACCCCCATACTGAAAGTGACGTTAAAACCAAGATGGCGACGTCCATGCAAAGCAGAAGTGCCACTATTTTTCAAGATGGTGGCGCCCTCCCATACCGGAAGTGATGTCATACCGGTATACTATTTAGCACCCCCTGGGGCCGGGTGTACTATTTAGCACCCCCCCCCC
>JAHWFP010094870.1:12977-23166 GCA_023313725.1 Lithobius niger | reverse complement strand
CCTAAGAAGAAATTAATAAAATAGCCTATAGCGACCTAATAAAAGCAGACTGGTAAACCTTAACTTGTGCATGTTACTGTTTATTTATGTTACCTGGTGAACAAAGTGATCACGGAAAGCAGCTAACATGTTAGATGCATTATCACTGATAATAAGGTGAAGCTTTTCTTCGTCTATGTGATAGTCTTGCAGAATTTGTGACACAGCACTACGGACTGCTGGGGCTGAAATTGTGATGTACCAGTAGTTTAGAAAACAATTTTGAGACTAAAAATTTTCGCGTGTTACCTTATTAGGGTTTTTTGAATGGGTTCACCGCATTCCTTATTTTTCACTGTTCTTACTAAATTCCCTTGCTTAAATTGAAATTAACTACCTAATTGTAAGGTTAAAGTTTCCTGTACAAAGAATCAGAATATTAAAAAAAAATTACTATTTGTTATTTTTCACTATTTCTATTAAATTCCATTGCTTAAATTTAAAGTAAATACTTAATGTAAGGTTAAAGCTTTCAGTACAAACGAATGAAAACGCTAGAATAAAAAAATATTTGTTATTTTTCAGTGTTTATTAAATTCCCTTGCTTAAATTGAAATTAACTTTACCTCATTCTAAGATTAAAACCTTCTGTACAAAGAATGAAAGAGCCAGAATATATTTTTAACATTTTAAAAAAAACTTGCAACTTGATTACCGAAATAATTACGAAATGCAGTGAGAGTACTTACCTGTGTGCGACTCGTCAAAGGGTAATACTCCAAGACATAAAATCTGTCTTTTAAAATTATCATCAATGTAATGTGCTGTAAGGCCTAGGTACGAATGCAAGTTTTGAGCTGACCAAATGTCAGTCGTGCAACTAACTGATTTTGCGTCCTTCAAGCATAAACGAAGTTTAGAGCGAACTTTCTCGTAAATATCGGGCACAATTTTTTCTCGGAACAGTTTATCTTCAGGTATATTATATCTGTAAAAGGTGTAGGATTTTTTATTTTTTTAGTCAAATTGTATAAATTTTTTTAACCTATCGTGTATGCGTCATTGGCTACTTACCTGGGATCAGCATAATTAATAATGCGTCGGAATCCGATGTCATTTACAACAGAAAAGGGTTGCAGATCACACGCCATCATTTCACCGATTAATTTAGTGAACCCCATTGCACGAGGATGGTCGCTGCAATATGGTTCTTTATTTTTGAAAAGCTTCAAAACACTTGGTTGATTGTCTGGCCTCGACGATGTAGCTGAAGCACCCCCACTCTCAATTTTAAGCCCAATCACAAGTCCGTGAGACCTCTGTGAGCCGAGCTATTCGAAAAAATTTTTTGCTTTTTTGCTCTTGGCTTCGGTATATTCTTGGCTGTGGTTTACTTCCATGTGTGATTTTAGGTTGGTCGTCGTGAAGCTCCGAGCATCGGCACCACCGCTAGCCACATTTTCGTTGCAAATTGAGCATATTGCTTTGCTTTTGTCTGTTGGGTGAACGGTAAAAAAATCCCACAGATGACTTGCCTTACGTTTCGGCATTTTATGGTTTTCTTTCTGATAATTTGTTGTTGTAATTTGTTGCTTCAAAATAAGCGTCTTCAAACACTACACAAGCACTTACCAACACTTCGAAACGAACGCGAAACTTAGAAGCGGATGCAGGAAAGGCTCACCGCTATACCAGTTGTTACCGACTAGTAGTGATCACGAGCTATCGCTGTTACGTAGCACACAACCACACAAATAAATCAGTTTTCAATTAAAATAGGTCAGAATATAAAATTTATTACGTTTTATTAGTCCTTAATAACTTAATGCTGGCCAATATAGTCAATAGCAACGTAATGATTTTGTGTAGCTAGATCGTGGGTAATGAATTACTCTTTTCTGGGCTCGCAGAGCGCAAAGGAAACGGAGCACCTTTCAAACATTCGTTGTTTGCGGCGCGCTTGGCCGCGAGAAAGCCGGCTTCGTTTTTGGAGCACAAAATATCTGTATCGGAAGCAAAACAACGCTCCGATGCCGATATGGGGAAAAAACCGATAAATACCGATGATACCGATACCGATATCAATATCAGCCGATCCCTATGCCTCAACGCAGTTTCCAGGTTTGGTAGATACGTCCCCCAACTTGCGTTGTTCTTTTGTACGAAGGCGCGCAGGCAGCCTTTGATTGTCCTGTTCGTCCTTGCGGTCGCATTTGCTTGAGGATAATGTGGGCACGTTCTCCGATGTACACTTCCACAGTTCTTCAGCACGTCAGTAAAGATCTTCGCAACAAATGCCGGCCCGTTATCTGACACCAAGTACTCTGGTGGCCCATGAACTTGTACAACATGCTGAAGAAGTTTGCTTGTCGCCGTTCTCGCGGTATAGTGTCTCGTTGCTATTATCCATACCCATTTTGAAAAATAGTCAATCATGACTAGAATGTATTTATTTCCCGCTACAGTTGGTGGGAGTGGTCCCATAAAGTCAATTCCTATGATCTGGAACGGACGTACAGCAATTGTTGCCGTCATCAATCCTTGCATTTTCATCTGCGACGTTTTCGCCAGTTGGCATTCGTGACACGATTTGACGTACGACTTAACGTCCCTAAACATTCCCGGCCAATATCCAATCAACTTGACCCTCGCTAGTGTTTCGTGCACTCCCAAATGGTCTGCTCCTGGCAAATCATGCTGGTCGAACAGTACAGTATGAATCATTTCTCTCGGTATGAATGTCTTCACGTTGTCTTTTATTCCTCCTCTTCATCGTGTGGTTGGGTCAATGTAGCACACTAAGCCATCTTCTAATGTATAGTTCTTCAGTACATTTGCAATATATTTACTTGTCTCTGTACTGCCAGTCTTCTCTTTTTCTAAGACATTTCTAATCCTCTCGATGTTCTTGTCGGCCCTTTGAAGCTTTATCGTCTCTCCGCGTTCCCTGATTTTGATTCTCGGCATTTGCCTGATTGTGAAGAGTTGAGCTGGAGCTCGAGACATTGCATCAGCAACAATTTTCATCTTCCCCGTTCTATGTTGTACGTTAAAATCGTACTGTTGCAAAGCTTATTGCCCACCGTGCTGTGTTCCCTTATTCAGCAGTGTTTGACAACACCCGTTTAAGTGCCTGGCAATCCGTAATTAGCGTAAAAGTGCTCCCCTCAAGAAAATACCTCCATTTTTCTATAGCCTCGACCGCAGCTAATGCTTCTTTTTCGAATGTTGACATTTTCAGTTCTGCCTTTGTGAGTGCTCTGCTATAGAATTAGATGGTGACTCGTTTATTGTCTTTTATCTGTGTAAGCATTGCTCCAATTCCAATGTCACTGGCATCGCTTTCGATTTGAAATTCTTGGTTGTAGTCTGGCAGTTGTAATGCGTCCGATGTTAGTATCGCTACTTTCACTCTTTCAAAACTTTCTTGGTGTTCACTGTTCCAAACAAACTTTCCTTCACTCCTTATCAGTTGTTGTCGAATTCTATGTCCGAGTAACCCTTAATAAATTTACGAAAATTATTGCATAATCCTAAGAATCTCTGAAGATCCTTCTTCGTCTTGGGTCTCGGATACTCCATTAGAGCTTGTACATGTTTCCCTCTTAGATGACTCCCCCTTCCACTCACTGTGAATCCCAGAATTGTCATTACTGGTAAACAAAAGTGGCATTTTGACTTTTTGAGCATTACACCTGCCTCCGCTAGCTTCTTGAATATCTGTTCAGTGTGACATTTATGCTCTTCCCACATTCTGCTCGTGACAATAATGTCGTCAACATAGAGCATACATGTTTTTCCAATTAATGGGCCTGATATTGTCGTCATAATCCTTTGAAACTCGGCCGTTGCATTTTTTAGCCCAAACTGTAAGACCCGCCACTGGAATGACCCTAGATGACATAAAAATGACGTGTAGTCTGTGGAATTCTCACTTAACTGAACCTGGTGGAATCCACTTTCTCCGTCCATCGTTGATACATAATTTTTCCCTTGTAGGAATTCCATAACCTCGTTAATTCTTGGTATCGGGTATTTGTCAGCTTTTATTTGGCTATTCAATTTCCTGTAATCCACTACTGCTCTCCATGTCCCGTCCGGTTTCTTTTTCAGGTACATGATTGATCCCCATTCACTCGTACATCGTTCTGTTTTACCATTCATGTATCATTTCTTCCATTTTCTTCCTCATTGCAGGGGAGTTCCTGTAGTACTTGCCAGCATAGGGGACCGGTTTTTTCATGAAACTCAATCTTAATTTCACCAACATGTGTCTTACCCGTTTTTCCTGGAAAGATGCTTGCATGTCTGCATATTAAATCGTCTAGCTCTGCCGTTTGTTCATCATTTAATACGTTGAATGTCTCTACGTTACCATTTTCAGTAGCCATTCTCCACAACGGGTTTAACTTTATTTCACTGCTTTCCTCAGTTTCCAGTTTTGTATTAAAAAAGAAGTTTTTCTTACCCCACTTTTTCCAGGAAATATGCTTGTCCATTGGTTATATCCAATATTACCCCAATCGTTCTTATAAAGTCCATACCTAATATGCAGTTGTCACCCAGGTTTTCGAATACTGCAAAATCTAGTTTGTAGTGTCTTCCTTCAATTAATGTGTTCAGTACGACTTCCCCGACAGGTGCCATTGTTGATCCTCCATCGGCCAATTGGGCTGGTGCTCTGTTACATTGTTGCAACTTATGGTCCATATGTAGGGCTTCCAACCATTTTAAGGAAATATTGTTCCTCGTTGAGCCCGAGTTGATTATCCCACCAAATGTCGTCGACCCTACTCGTAGTAGAATTCTCGCCAGACCTGTGTCGCTTTTTGAAGCATAGGCCTGATTTTTATTCCTCGGTTTATCACATAGTCTTACAATGTGTCTCTCCGTCCCACAATTGTGGCATGCAAGTGTACTCATCCATGGCCTCCATTTCTCTCTATTAGCTGAAAAGTCTTTGCTCCTTGCTCCTTTGTTTTCCTGTTGTTCGTCAACATTTTCCCCACTATCTGTAGTTTCTGCACCGCTTGATGTTTTAATGCTTGTTGACTTTTCGTCATTCGTTTGTTGGGTGCACTGTTTACAATTTGCCTGCCCATTTGAATGTTCTGTCTTTTCATCAACCCCTTTTTCTTGCCGCTGTCACTGGTTGTCGTCGCACTATTCACTTTCTTAAACTGGGAATTGTTGCCAGGGTTGTAGCTTCCTAATTTCTTCACGCAGTTCTTTGTAGTTTGATGGTGCATTTCTAGCTACTGTTTCTCTTGTACAGTCGGTCATTCTTTCAATTATAAAGTCAATTTGTTCTGATTCAGGTATTTTGTGCTTCATTTGGTCATATTTCTGCTTTACGGCAGCTGTGAACTTTATTGGTGCCTGATCTTGTTTCTGCCAAAATCTTGATAATTCAGCTAATATTTCCCGATCAGTCTTCTTCTTCCAGAAATCTTTATTCAGGTTCACCTTCACCTCTTTCCACGTTGCTTCCAGCCAATGTCTTCATTAAAATGTTATGAAGCCCCTCCCCCTGAAGCCCCCTTTTAGAGACGTATACCTCTGCTTTCAGCAACCAGTCCAATAAGTTCATTTCATTGTTTAATTCTTCCAGTGTCTCATTCGCATTGTACTTAGCATGCGTGTTTATGTGTCGGTCAACACTTTCCCGTTCTCTTGTATCAGCATTGCATCCCTTGCAACCCTCTTGCAGTTCCTTTCTTTGTCAGTGTTAACAGTTGTTGTGGAACCCCTTTTCCCTATCAGTGCCATTTTCTGTATTGTCCTGCGTACGATATTTGTTACTCGTTTCATCTCCCATTTGACTTTTCCCACATTTGGTATACTCACTACACTGTTCACATTCGTGGACCGATTCATATTCTGGTTTATTCTTCACAGTTGTGTCGTCTTTCTTTTTATTGTGCAAGTATTTGGGGTTTCTTTCAGTACAGGGGTCTTCCCGGATGCAGTTTGCGTTTCGCTTCTGCATAGTGATCGACTGTCCTTTGCATGCAATAATGCCTTCTGGATTGCCCATCCGTGCTTTTGTATGGTCTTCCACTGGGGTTTTACCTTCAGTTTGCATCATGTGCGCATCACAATGGCATAGTGTCTTATGTTCTGCATTTGTATGGCTTTTCACCTGAGTGTTTTCATTAGTCTGCATTATATGTGCGTCACAAGGGCATCGTGTTTCATACTCTGCATTTGTATGGCTTTTCACCGGAATGTTTTCATCAGTTTGCATAATATGCGTATCACAAGGGCATCGTGTCTCATTCTTTGCATTTGCATGGCTTTTCACGAGGGGGTCTCCTTCAGTTCGCATCATGTGTGCATCACAATGGTACTGCGTCTCATTCTTCGCATTAGTATGGCTTTTCACCGGAGTGTCTTCTCAGTTTGCAGCCTTGCCCAATTATTTCCCATGTTGCAGTTCACTCCCGCACCACCGCCATAAGGTTCACTGTGGCTACTCGCATTTTCGTCATGTGCACAACTGTCATTTACCTGATATCTGGAGTCCATGCGAGATTTTGTTACATTGTGTGTCATACTAGCACTGGTTCTCGTCATACCCCTAACACTAATGAAAACATCCGGTCTCTTACTACAATCAATGCACTTGCACACTGTATGTTTCACTGTGTTGTGTTTTCGATACCTACTATCTCCTCTTTCCTTTGCTAAAGTGACATTCATGTCATCTGTATGCACTCCTAAGTTAGCTAATTCTTCATTCATGTTGCTTCGTGTCATGGGTATTCTATTTTTCGCATGAGTGGTACCTTGTTCCCGGTCTTCTCCCTCTCTCTCTTCTACCTAAAAATATTCATTTATTTCAAAAGGTGCACTCCTATCTAAACATGTATCACCCCTATCTATCCTATCCTTTCCTGCCTGTCCAATTCTATTTTGAACGAGAACTGTATAATTTTCCCTAGCACTAGCGCATGTTTGTGCGTTTTGCTGTTGTTTTTTTGCTCTCCTGTCTTCTATTCCACAGCATTCTTATTGCATTTTCCCTTTTTTGCAGTTGCTGTTGTAGATCTTCCATTTCTAATCTAATAATTGTCTCCTTCTCTTCTTCGGTGATGTGTTCGCTTTCCAATAAGTCGCCAAGTCCCACTTCGTTCGTAAAGCCTTGTGAAATCTGTCCCACTCCGACCGCACTTTTTTTTTTAATTTTTATTTTTTTTTATTTTTTAAATTTTTGACGAGCCTTACGTCAGCCGAAGCAATTAATGCTTGTATGGCTGAACCGGCTCAATTTTGAACATTACCAGATTATTTTTGGGAGAAGAAGAATCTGGTAAAGGGAGGTGCCAGCCCGGGGATTCGACCCGGGAAACCTCCGATCATCGTCAGGGCCTAAAGATTGTCCAGAATTAGCCAGAATACATCCCATAGCCACTGAAGGAGCATGGTAGCCTCTCACGCTACCCTGGTCGGCAGTCCTGGCGGGGACTTTGCCAAGGTCCCCTTTCCAGGGGTTCGACCCTTTCCAGGGGTCCCCTTGTATGGTTTCTCCCTACACTGTTGTTATTGCTGCGTAATTGCATCATTGCTTAAACGGGACGGAAAGCCAATGGGCTCGAAATTGGTATCGGCCGTGTCAGTCTGGCTTAGTGGTAGGATCTTGGCCTTTGATTTCAGAGGTCGTGGGTTCGATTCCCCGCTCAGGCAGTCTGACATATAAGTTCAAAGGGCAACGTAAATAGGTTTGCATCCGTATTTTGTTAATTGCATCATTGCAGTTGTTTGGTCTTTAATTTTATTTTCGCTGCTCAAATTCTTACTTGTATGTGTCATCGTGACTTTAGTTTTCCCTAAAATTTCCAGTTTCCTTCTAACTAGATCACTGCTATTTCTTGGCGTCGAGGTTCTATTTGGCTGATTTTTCGATGTGAATCTTCATCCATTTTCGTTAAATTTGGTAGATCAGTCAGGCTATGCAAGTCATAAGAATGATCAAGATTAACACTTGAAATATCCTTATTCAAACTACATTCGTTTTTGTTGCGATTGTCTTTTGTCCTCTTTGGCTCCATTTTCGTTGTAAGATTTTGATTCTTTTAACACCATGAGTTAAAAAATTGTGGTCATTATCTTTGTTCCTGGTCTTTTCCTATCGTCCATTGTTCTTTAAGTTCAATGTCCCTGTTCTTGGCGCCATTATTTTTCCTTGTCACAGACAAAACCTCTTGAAGACTCACGTTTTCTATCTGGTTTATTCTCTAATTTTCACTTACATTCATATAGTGATGACATCAAAAGACGATGGATTGTAGAAAATTCGTTTCCCATACAAAACTCTACAGTAAAGTTGGCGCCATTTTTTCCAGCAAGAAGAAGGCAGTGAATCATTCGGCCTCTCTATGAGAAATGTTGAGTCAAGGCTAGCTGAGCACGAAGTGGCCCTCCCAGCTACACGACACCGTGAAAATATACATTATCTTTTTTTAAAGCATTTCTCTTTTCCAAATGTCGAGTAAACAAATGACGCTCAAACTCAAAAAATATTTACTCGTTATTTCTATCACTCAAAGTAGAATGGTCAAATTCTTCTCCAAATGCTGTTTAATCTAGCGAAATTAAATCAAAGATATCCTTCCACGTCGCTACCTACTGCGCAACTTACTGCGCAGCCTCCTTATATATAAACCAAAGCGGAGCATTATGCTCACTGTGGTGTCTTACCTCGCCCCTGGCTGGCGCCACCAGTCAGACCAAATCTTTGCATGCTTGTCATCAGCTGACACGTTGGTCAGCTGATCTATTGTCAATAAGGATGATTGCAACTGACAAGCCAAGGTCAGTCATACAGTATTCCTTGCCTAGTGTCGATCTCTCCTCCGTAGTATGTTAGGCTTAATCGGAATCCACTTCATAATGGCGACGAATGGGATCAGGAAATGAAGCAAGCCTACAACCGACAATAAAGATAAGTAAACCGAATTTTTTTTGGAAAGGCAAATCAAAATTTTGTAAAAACGGACTTATCTTAAGCACATGTACTTTTCTCACTTCATCAGTAGTTTTTTGGGGCAGCAGGAGAGACAGGATAGTCCGGGAAAGGCGTGGATGCAGTGTGTGTCGTCAAAAGTCTCAGTATTTAATTGGAAGGCCATCGTCGTACATGGCGAAGGAAAGTGGGCGTGGCACAAGGGAATCTAGTCAGCGACGCGACCCGTTACGCACAGCTGTGTTCAAGGTCAAACGAAGCCAAGTCGAACGAAGCAAAACACTCGTAACGTAAATTCAGCAGTGAGTAGATTAAGGAAAATTTACTTCAAAAATTACCGGGAATTTATCCATGTTAGTGAAAGCATTTTGGTTTGTACTAGTGAGTTTAATTTTGTGCAACATGTCCACATTTATGCAATTTGAAGCCTATAATAGTCAAGATGATTGGTCTCAATATATTGAAGGATAAAATAACTGTTTTACGGCGCATGATGTAGACCGAATTAAGAGTTTATGTAGTCCGGCACTCCCTAGCACGAAGACGTATGTGGATTTATGTAAGCTAATGAAAGATACCCTTGACCCGACACCCACTAAGATTGCGAAGCGCTATTGGTTTTGGAAACGGGATCAAGGGGAGTCCGAAAGTATTCAAGAATATATTTCTAAATTAAAAAACTTGTCGGAGCATTGTAATTTTGGCACATATTTAGATGATATGTTAAGAGATAAATTCACAGTTGGCATTCAAGATAAGGCCACAATACGTAAGCTTTTGGGGGAAGCTGATTTAACTTGGGCAAAGGCCAAAGAGTTTGCTATAAGCATGGAAGCTGTGCGAAGAAGTGTTTCAGAAATGGGTAAGGAGAAGGTGTATAAACTGAAATTTAAAGAAAAATTTCAGCCTGATCGTAAAAATAAATCCAAGCAAAATTGTAAAATGTACATGCTGTGGTAATAAAAATCATGAAAAATTTCAATGTCGTTTTAAAGACAAATTATGTTTCACCTGTGGCTTAAAGGGGCATCTCTCCTAGATTTGTAAGGGAGGAGGGGGGCCGAGAAGGCCTAGAAAAGTAAATTTTGTAAAAGATAGGCTAGCCACAAGTGATTCAGAATCTGATACTGGATCAGAGAATCACTCTCAGGTGCATACAATTGTAACCAAAGGTGCAGTCCGAAAGGGGACATGGCAAACGTGGGTTAAGGTAAACAATGAAGATTTATTGTTCAATGTTGATTC
>JAHWFP010094870.1:0-12967 GCA_023313725.1 Lithobius niger | reverse complement strand
ATGATGTGTTGATTGCTGGGAAAAAATGGGGAACACGATGCCAATTTGACTGTTGTACTTGGTAAGCTGCAGGATAGTGGTCTTCGGTTAAGGCAAAGCAAGTGTACTATTGGTAGTAGTGAGGTAAATTATCTAGGATTTAAGATCACTAGCAAAGGTCTTATGAACCTTCCCGATACATTAGAGGTAATTCAAGAATTTCCGAGCCCTTGCAATCAGCAGCAATTGCGTTCTTTTTTGGGTTTTGTAAATCAATATTCAAAATGTGTGCCCAAAATGGCTTCAATCGTTTATCCACCTAACAACCTGTTGAAAAAGGACGCACCGTGGTTGTGGAGCGAGCTTTTCAAAAAGTAAAGTTTATTTTTTGAACAGAGGAATGCTTGCTCATTACGATGACAAGTTCCACTGAAGCTGAGGTGCGATGGATCAACCTATGGGGTGGGAGCAGAACTTTTGCACGTTTTTCCGAATGGGGAAGAACGGCTGATCGCTTTTGCCTCTCGAACCTTAACTTCAGCGGAGCGGGGCTATGCTCAAATAGACCGGGAAGCTCTAATCATTATTTTTGATGTGAAAAGGTTTCACCAGTATGTGTATGGTCGAAAATTCACTCTTTGTACCGACAACCAAGCGTTAACTTGGATTTTTAATCCAGTTAAGGCTATTCCTATAATGGCTGCGGCTCGTATACAAAGATGGGCATTGTTCTTAAATGGCTATGTTTATGATATAGAACATATTAAAGGTTCTGAAAATGTAACAGCAGATGCTTTATCAAGGTTGCCTTTAAGTAACAGCAAACAGACGAAAATTGAGAAAGACACTGCTAGGGTCATGAGTTTGAAGCAAATTGATAACATTGCTGTTTTGCCTTTACAGCTAGAGAATTGTATTAAGCACGACCCTATTCTTTCCAAAGTGTTGTCTTATGCCAGGTTGGGTTGGCCGTAAAAAGACAAGGTTGATTTAGAATTAAAGCCATTTGTAAGTAGGCAGAATGAATTAGGTGTGGAGCAAAATTGTTTATTTTGGGGGAGCCGAGCTGTAATTCCTAAGGTTTTAAGAACGTAAATTCTTAAAGAACTCCATCTTGGACATAGCGGAATAGTCCGTATGAAAGCTTTGGCTCGTTCTTATGTTTGGTGGCCTAAGCTAGACAGCGAACTAGAACTTTTGGTGAAATCACGCGAAAGTTGCCAACAAGACCAAGAAGAGAATAAACAAGCTCCCAAGTCAGTGTGGCCTTGGCCTCATGCATGTTGGGACAGGTTGCATGCAGATTTTTGTGAAATTAGGGAAGAATGTATCTAGTTGTGATATGTGTATTTTCTAAATGGCCAGAAATCCTCTATATGAATTCTACTACTTCCGAAAGTACTATTAAGGTGTTGCGAAACTTATTCATTAGCGAGGGGATACCCCTGGTTTTCGTTACGGACAATGGCCCACAGTGGACCAGTGACAGTTTTGCAACATTTATAAAAGATAATGGTATCGAGCACATAACTGGCGCTCCTTATAATCCGTCCACGAATGGTTTAGTTGAAAATCTAGTGCGTAACTTTAAGCGTTCTGTAAAAGCTGAATTGAGTTCAGGTGCTTCGTACGAGCAAGCGCTGGCTAGATTCCTACTCGCGTATCGCGTCACGCCGCATACAACGACGGGAGAGAAGCCATGCGTTCTTCTAAAGGGGAAAGTCTTACGAACCGCTTTGGACCTATTAAAACCAAATTTGCGAAAGACTGTTGAAAAGAGGCAGTTTTCTCAAATTAAACCATACATAGGCTACATAAACCAAGAAAACCAAGTTTCTACCTGGAAATGTCGTCTGGGCTAGATACTTCGGACCACGTGCTCGGCATAACCGGCTAAAATGTACTGTCGTCGTTTCTGAACGTCACGGGATTTACAGGGTCACGCCTTGCGATTCTCCCTGCGAACAGTGGCGCCGCCACTTATCACAGTTGAAGTTAGCCACTCCAACGCTAATGCCAGCTGAGAATGCGCAGAGTTCTGTTGAATCGGAGCTTGGGGTCTCTGCACACGCTTAGGATTTTGTAACTTTTGAGTCAAATAACAGCGCTTTTTCACATGATTCAAGGTTTCCTTCGAGAAGAAGTTTGGGAAGGAGTTTTCTTCCAAAGATGCCAGGAACGCCAGGAATTCAAGGGTGTGGACGTCAATCCACACCTACCAAGCAGCAAGGTGCCAGGTCTCCACCTGGTTCCAATAGGAAACATCAATCACCTGTAATGAGTGCTACTCCACCTGTCATGGGTGCTGCATGTTCACCTCCTGGAGTGGGAGGCACATCATGTTCACCTCCTGTAGTGGGAGGCTCATCACGTTCTCCTCCTGTCGTGGGAGGTTCACCATGTTTTACTCCTGTAGTGGGAGTCCCAACTTGCCACTACAAGAGAAGACAGCCATATTCACCTGTAGTGGAGCCATCATTAAAGCCTACGCGGTCAAAAAGAGTGAGGAAAGTCCCACAGAGGCTGGACCTGTAAGATTGGCAACATCTTTTCAGTTTTCTTTAGTTTTTTTTCTTGTAAAAAGTTTTTTTTTAAATCGAAGTTTTTCTGGAAAGAAAATTATTGTAAATATTGTACATAGCAAAAAGAGGATTTATTTTGTTGCATGTTAAAAAGAAAAAAATATTTTGAATTGTTACTAAAAAAAAAAGAATTTACTGTACGCTAAAAGGATCTTTCCACAGCTAGAAGATGTTATAAAGTGTGGAAAAGATTCTTTTTTTTTAGGGGGGGGATACTGTGGTGTCTTACCTCGCCCCTGGCTGGCGCCACCAGCCAGACCAAATCGTTGCATGCTTGTCATCAGCTGACACGTTGGTCAGCTGATCTATTGTCAATAAAGATGATTGCAACTGACAAGCCAAGGTCAGTCATACAGTATTCCTTGCCTAGTGTCGATCTTTCCTCCTTAGTATGTTAGGCTTAATCGGAATCCACTTCACTCACCTTTTCTTCACTACGACGCACGCTGTTTACATCGCTCCATAAGTGAAGAACTCGGTTCCCGGTTACCTCTACGGTTCCCGATTACCCCTCCGATTGCCATATCATGCCTAGAGCAAAGTGCACTCCCAAGGACGGGTCTTCAATCCGCCCTCCACGATCCGCCCTCCACGATCCGCCCTCCACGATCTACCTCTCCGGTTTACTTGACGCAACCAGCGTCCGAAGCTGTTGAGGTCTTAGAACTCACAGCGGATCATGAGCCTCTCGATTCCCAGTTACCGCTGGAGAATCCCTTTCTCTCTGAACTCTCGGTTCCCCTTCAACCGCACGACACGGTAACTTCTTCCCCGATTCCTTGTAGCCAACCTGCTCCAAAACGTAACCTATGATCAATCAGCGAAGAACTCGCCCGTGCCAAGGAAGCATATGCCAGGCTATAAATTACAAGTCAAGACTTGTTGAGCTGCTGCTAACGCGGCGTCTTCTTGTGCTCGACTCATGCCGCTGGATCTGTCTTCTCGTTCATCTCACAGCGTTCAATCCGCTCCACCTTGTGCTAGCGGTCCCCTTTCCAATTCTCAAGTGCACACTTATGGACTCTTCCCTTCGCACCTTCAAGCGCAAGATGCCTCCGGTTACCGATTACACTTCAAATTGGGTACCCAACGTCCCAAAGCGACACTGTCCTGACGCCACTAGTCCATCTCACCAGGTTGCCGATCCGCCTCCGGCGATCCCCGTTCCAGTTCCCGATCCCATTCAAAATCCTTCATCTCTGGGAGACGAGTTCCATGATTCTTACTTCTCACCGGATCCATCCCTACAGGAACAGGAACCACCCTTTTTAGGCGCCCCCGATCTCTCTGATATTCCTCTCCCTGAACTCCTCAAGACAGTAGACGGAATTGTTCCCGATTGCTTCTTATACAAACCCAGCCCGACTTCCGATGCTTCTTGTAGGAATCGAGGCCTCGTTACAGGATATGGGTTTGGTCTGCGTGACCAGGCTCCTCACCAGCCTCCACTATTAGGACAATCAACTACACTCCTCACAACCCTCCTACGAAACAGAGGGATCCTCCTGGGGAACGGTGCACCCCTCGAGTTTGATAAGAAATCGCCACCTCCTAGGCCGGGCCGCGAATCATTTTTTTTTTGCCCCATCGGAGAAGGAACTGCCAATCCCCGCAACTTCGACACTTACCTTGAATCGGAATTCCTCACAGCAGATACTAAGTTCGACTTCGGTTCGGCGCTATTCCTTCCTCGACGAGCCATGGTTTCCATTTTCGTTCTACTAGATAATGACCGTCTCTTACGCCTTGGACTTCGTGCCGCCTCACAAGCGGATGTTCTTAGTACGGCCGCCAACGCTCTCTGTGAACGGCTATACACCAATCCACCTGATGACACTCGACAACTAGGGTTCCTCATTAACCAGGTCTTCAAGAAAGCTGCTTCGCTACCTACCATGCCATGAATTGGTTTACAAGGGCTCTGTTTAATTCCACACTCCTCCTACGAGGAGTCGCCATCAACACGTCGCCAAACATTCGTGATTCCACTCGTCACCTCTTACGGAACTATCCCATCCATGAACCTGATTGCCTTTTTAGAGGGCTCATTCCGAAGGCTGCACCCCATTTAGACGTCTCCCGGAAGCCACGTCCCAGTCGTAACCGATCCCTCCAACAATCACGAACCTCGAACCCCTTTTGTCCGGATCCCCCGAAAGATGATTGGGGTGCCAAGAAACCTTCATCATCCTCCTCGGTTCCCGTTCCAAGATCCTCATCTCCCTTTCCATCACGATCCCAAGGACGTGGCCGAGCACATTCCCTGGGACGATCATCTACTACCGATCGACGTCAACGTTAATCACCCTCCCGATCCCGATCCCGAAATCGCACACATATTGACATTACCTTCCCCCCACAAGTTGTGGGAGGTCGACTTCGTTACTATGCCAAAGCCTGGCAATCGGTGACATCGGATGCCGTCATACTATCTATCATTCTAAATGGATTCAAACCAAAACTCTCACCTTGCCCCCCCATTACGAAGCCCACCGTGGGAATTAGAGACACCGGCATCAACCGCATTACGCGCAGAGATTCATCTCTTACCTCAAAAGGCTGCGATTCGCCTTGTACCACCGCCCGTCGGTCCCGGGTTCTACAGCAGCATTTTTCTTTGCCGAAAGAAATCAGGCGGTTCACGACTGATTTTCAGTCTTCTCCTACTCAATCAGTTCATTACAAACCCACATTTTCAAATGGAAACAGTTTCATCAATACGGGACTCCCTGATCCCCAACGATTGGACGGTCTCCTTGGACCTGGCCGACGCTTACCTTCACATCCCCCTTCATGGCTCTCTCCACCACCTATGTCGATTTCTTCACGACGGTGCCGTCTACGAGTTTCTCTGCCTTCTGTTCAGCTTAAACGCTGCCCCTCGAATCTTTACCATAGTGCTTCGACCAGTCCTTGCGATTTTACATCAACAAGGGATTCACATCCATGCTTTCCTCGACGATTGCCTATTACCTCACCCCCATCCCACGATCCTCTTCACCAACGTTCACATCGTCGTGTCTCTTTTTCACCACTTAGGACTAGGTATCAACCTCGTCAAATCAAGACTTGTGCCAGCCCAGTCTTTTATCTTCCTCTGAGTATTCTTCGATCTCGACCAAGCCACAGTTATGACGTCTCCAGAAACAATAGAAATTCACCTGTCTTCTTTACGGGCTTTCCTTCACCAACCTCTTCACACGTTTCGTGACCTTGCTTCAATCATAGGCACCATCGATTCGTTTGCGGACTTAGTTCCTTACGGCAGATGGATGGCACAACTCCATCATTACCGACTTGCCCAATTGGGCAACCCTCAACAGGCCATGCTCTTACCACCCCGACGGATCGATCCCTCTTTCCCATTCACTACGATCAACTGGTGGATGGACATCACGAACCTCATTGCTTCGGTTCCCCCCCACGAACCGGTTCCCAAATCTACCTATTTACAGACGCATCCCTGACGGGATGGGGCGCCCACATCGACAGCATAACAGCGTCCGGCACTTGGGGAACCGAGTCAACCAACCATATCAATCTCCTAGAACTACGCGCGGTTCTCCACAGTCTGCGACATTTCCAACAGTATGTCTCAGGTAGTATAGTCCAAGTACACATCGACAACACCACTGCTGTTGCTTACCTACGGAAAGGTGGCGGAACACGATCCCTGTCTCTCCATCACCTAACGTCCAACATTTTCCAGTTTTACATTCAACAACAGATATGCCTGCTCCCACTCCACATCCCCGCCAACCTGAATGTGATTGCTGATTCCCTGTCCCGCTCAATGCCGCCAACCAGCGAATGGACGCTCCACCAAACAATCTGCAACAACCTTTTCAGCCTTTGGGGACGTCCCATGTTGGATCTCTTCGCAACCCATCTCAATGCCAGACTTCCACAGTTTGTCAGGTCCCTTCCCGATCCACAAGCATGGGCTGTAGACGCTCTCACTCTCAATTGGAATCACCTATTCGCCTATGCTTTTCCACCTCCACGATTCCTGCCACTTGTCCTACGCAAGATCGCCAACTCTACTGGCCGATTCCTACTCATAGCCTCAGACTGGCCAGGGGCGGCCTGGTTTCCGTTGCTACTAGACCTCCTCATCGATCTTCCTCGGTCACTGCCACTGATACAGAACCAACTTTCCCAAGCCATGGGATCGATCCCACACCCGAACCCTCAAGCACTTCGTCTTCACGGGTGGCTACTATCGTCAAACTCCTTCGAATGTCAGGAATTTTTGAAGACGAGGCCGTTAGCATTGCCTCTCGTGCCATCCGCACCTCTACCAACAAAATTTACGACAGTCACTGGCGATGCTGGCTTCGTTGGTGTATCACAGAACAAGTTAATCCTATCGATCCTCCTATGTCACAATTATTCTTAACCTCATTATTGAAGAGTGGCATACGAGGATCTACAATCCTTGTTTACTGATCCGCCCTGAATGCTGTCTTCCGAGCCGCAGGCAGGCACAATCTTCTTACCGATTACTGAATCTCCTCTTTGATCCATTCCTTTCAAATGGACAGGCCACGATTGCGTCGACAGTTCCCCGAATGGAATCTGTCCATTGTTTTATCTGCCTTGCTATCCCCTCCCTATGAACCCATGGGGTCTTCTCAACTTAGTCACCTCACCAGGAAAACAGTATTTCTTGTAGCCCTTGCAGCCTGTCTTCGCTGCGGAGAATTCAGGCTTTATCAGCCACCGCCTCCGATTGCTTCTTTCTAGACAACTATTCTGGTGTTTCGTTTACTCCACATGCATCGTTCCGTGCGAAGACGCAGAAACCCACAGAACAGACGAAACCGTTCATCATTCCTTCTTTTTCTAATATTTTGGCCGACGACCAAGAAAGAGCCTTGTCTCCGGTTCGATCTATCCGCTTTTACCTCAAAGCGTCCAAACCAATCCGGAAGGACTGAAGTCAACTATTCATTCCCTTCAACAATAGAACTGGTGTAACCTCCACCCGCATGATTGCCACCTGGTTCACAACTGTCATCGTTCAAGCTTACGAAGCCCTTGATATCAACTGTTTAACAGCGCACGAACTCCGCGCTATATCTACTTCCTGGGCTCACCACAATAATATCCCAATTACTGACATCATGCAAGCTGCATCCTGGCGAAGTCCCACTGTTTTTACGTCTCACAACCTCCGAGATATGTCCCACCAAGCGGATGGACTGTACCGCATTGGCCCCTTTGTTGCAGCTCAACGCGTACTCTAACCCGTTTGCACACTTTGTTTCTGTGTAGGGAACCGCTCGCTACCTAAGGGAACTTGGTCAGATGGCGCCCGCTGCCGTGACGAAGTCTGTGGAATGCTTTAAAAAAGGTAATGTATATTTTTACGGCAACTAGAAACATCAAAATACCAGTATTACCTGGTTGATTTTGGTTTCTATTGCCTTCTGAAAATATACATTACCTTGCTTCACTCCCTCCTCATCTCTTGTCGCCATCAGGGCACAATAGTAGTCCGAAAAGGTGAGCATAATGCTCCGCTTCGATTTATATACCTCATAAACATAGTAGGTAGCGACGTGGAAGGCTATCTTCGATTTAATTTCTCTAGATTAAACAGCATTTGGAGAAGAGAAATGAAAGGTAATGTATATTTCAGGAAGCAATAGAAACCAAAATCAACCAGGTAATACTGGTATTTTAATGTTTTTAGGAAGTGGTCCCAGAACACTTAAGTATGTAGAGAGGGTTGGTCAAGAATGCCAATGGCCTAACTCTCTACATATCACGAAAAATTGCCTAGTCGAATTTGAAGTTTGAACTATACAATTTTGAATATCATTTCCAAAAAAAATTTAATTTTTAAATGTTAAACCAGTTTAAGTCCATAAACTACTACCTTCTGTTCTGCCTGGCATAGCAACAGTGGAGAGGCATCCCTATCCCCTCAACGGGATTAGCGACGGGCGGCAATTCGTCTTTGAGCTTGGCTTGGACGATCAAGAGTAGGAAACTGCTGTGAATGGCTAAGGGAACATTTTCTTAAGAATACTGCAACCTGATTGGCGAAGGGCCGTTCGGTATAGTAGAGCAGTGTTTGAACGCATGAGTGGCAGCTGACGATGAAGCCAGTGCTGCTTTTAAGACTGGAACGATAGAAAGGCTTTCGAATGTCAGCGGATTTTTTTTGCTAACTGACGGTTATGTACACTGAATCTATTTACTGTAGACTGAATTGCCGTTGGTCAGGGATCGTTGCTGAGAAGCTAATAAATCGACGTGAATTATTAGTAATAAAAAAAAACATATTTACAAAAATTGCGTTTGCCGGAAGGTAGATTGTAGAATTAAATGCCGTTTATATAAAATAGTTTAAATATAGGCTAGTTGGTTTACAAGTTAAAATAATTATCCCCCATAATCTGAAGCAGTTAAGCTAAAATATGGTTGATGTTTTCATAATAAAATCGCCACAACATGGCCACTGCCACAAGAAGTCAAAAATAAAAACAGCAAGCAAAAGGTTTAAATGTCTCAGTACATGTATAAATATGGTTACGCAGTTCTCTAACCATGTGTACCCCTAGCACACCCTAATCTGTGGCTTTACGCCAAAAGGGAAAATATCAAAATAATTACACTTTTACAAACGAAGTTGTGATAACGACTTCCAGATGTGATATGCTTATGGGAAGGTCCATGGTTAAATTCAGAATTCGGTTTTGAAAATTGTATTTCGTTAGAAGTGTGCAGAATACATCTGGCTGTCTTATGGAAAAAACTGGATCCAAAAATATCAATTTTTGATTGGGGGGGGGGGGGGGCCATCCCATTTCACCAAAGGGGGGGAATCGCTGTTTTCAGCATGAGAAAAAAAAAGAATCTTCTGAGCTCTCAACGTTACACCATACATGAACGTAAAATTAAACCAATACATTGATATGATAGCCATACACGAAAATAAAGCTGTAAACTAATACGTCATAGCAAGAATTTATAGGGTCATAGTCATACACAAAAATAAATATGCAAACTAATATGTCAAAAATCGTTTTCGAAAAATAAATATGTAAGGCTATTAAAAAAAAAAGTTGTTTCTCAGGCATCGCTGCACCACCTAAAAGCCGCCGCTCGGACCTTTTTTTTCCCATTTTCCTTGCTATTTACCGCAGCGCTTGCAACAAAATACGATTACGAGACACCAGACAAAAAACAAAAAAAAAATACCATCACGAGCACCACACCAACAATAGGGATCATTGTATATCATTATTGCTCTCATTATTACTACTATATATTATTACTCTTAACAACAGCAATTATTGTTGTAGGTGTGGCTAAAAAAAAAAAACCGCATGGAAAAATTTTTTTTTCGCCCGAGAAACAACTTTCTTTTTTTAAGTGGCCTAACTTGATACGTTAATAGTCGTACACGAATAGAGAACCGTAAACTTATATGTTACTCAGGCACTTAGGCATCAGTATTTTTCCTTTGACTTCCACAAAGATCAAACCGTCAAGTAGTTTAAGTTAAAAATCCATTTAAAATAAACTGGAAAAGTTGGTTTTTAGTAAGAGGACGACTCTGACGTTATGGGGTGAGACAACCTAAGATGCCGCTACAGGCGTCACCACCATAATTTTCTCTAAGCTAGAGAGTTTAAGTTTACATTTAAACTAAAGTTTAGAATATGGGGGGTCCTAAATTAAACTTTCAAAAGCTAAACTATAACATACGAACCACTACCATTCTGCCCGGCATGGCATTCCACGGACATGGCGTCTCCACTCCCGACTGGCGTGACCCTTCTAGCTTGAGAGATCTGTGAGCTGTGCTCACCTGAGCAGCGCTCAGGGCTGTGCTGTGGATGCTTTGAGCTGGGGGGTTTTTATGCTGGGGACCGGAAGTTCGCGCGGACGGGCAGGGGAGCTGCGGGGGTCTGATTGACTGAGGGCCAGGGGGGGGGGAGGGGGGATTGAGGATTCGAAGTTTTATGCACAGTTTTACTTTCGGATTGCTTTGGAGCAGATCTTTTATAAATATCTTTTGGTTTTTAATAGAAGAACAAGCTAGCTGTAGCATTCGGATGGTCTCAGTCGGGCTTAGAGGAGAACTAAAGCAAACACATATACACTAAAATTCGTGTCCGTTAGAATGCCGATGTCGAATTATTTCGGACTAATGGTAGCTTTTCTGGAGGTAAAAAGAATATATAAAAGGTTGAAAAATGGTTAAATAATCTAGCTTAGTTGGATGCTGTAACGCATTAAATTAATTTGGATGTTTTAACGTTAAAGTTAAAAGACAAAACGATCGTTGTGGAAATTTTTCATGAGGCTTGCGGCCGACAAACATAATAAAAAAAATATCACACTTAAAAATGGTTGTCTGTATCCACATGTATGTGAGGTTAAGTACCAAATGCAGCCCCTCCCAACTAAGCTAGTGTTTGTGGGCTTTTTGCCCTAAAAGAATAATAACAGCATATCGTAAATATACATTGAGTTACAATAATGGCGTCCGGAAATGATGAGCGCTGCGGTTGGTTTCGTGAGTTTTTCAAATGTCGATTGTAAAACTTCTAGATGGAATTTTGCAATTCGGGCTTCCTCAAGAGGTAGATATTGTTCCAGGCTATTAAATGGTGAAGAGTTTGGCCGTTTCTATCCATTATTAAAAAAACGGCTGAGGGGTAAAGTCCGAGGTCTTTTTGCGTTTTTGGTGCGCTCAAGAAAAAAAAATTTCTCGTTTGGCAAAACGAGTGGTTTTCGGCGGTCCACGTTTACACAGTTACCATATAAATCTAAAGGTCATAAGGACAAGCGTATATTTTACTCAGAATTAGGGCAAATGCAACCCGTAAAAATTGAAAACAAAATTAGCAAAAATAAGGAGCAGAGGCTCATAAACATAGTTAACAAGGTAATGCAAACTAAAATAAATTTAGGGCAAGTTATTTTCGGCATTTTGCAACCTGTAACTCGGAAAACAGGTATTACTAATGAGTATCAAAACAATGTTAGGGCAAGTTTTACCTAGCAAACAGTGATAATCAGTGTTAGGGCAAGTATAACTCGTACGAAAATAATAATATTGAAAACCGTAACCCAGTACATGGACTGTAGAGTAACAAAAATACAAAAATTTAGCAGTAGGCTACCCGTAAACCGTATGCATATCGCAAAATAATAAAATACGCAAAACCTTTAGCAATAGCATTAAAAAAATATATTAAAAAAACCGTAAAACTGTTCAACAGATGGCAAAATGCCGGAAATAAGTAAAAATGCTTTAGCAATAAGCTACTAAAGAAAAACGTTAACCATTACCCAGATTTGCAAGAAAAGCTATAGCAATAAGCTAACGACAAAACAAAACAAAAAAACCGTAAACCGTTACGCAGATTGCTAAATATCGAAATAAGTAAGATAACTGTTAGCAATAGGTTACCTAAAAAAAAAAAAATCCCGTAAGTAAGCCATAATTATGTTTATATAGTAAACCGAAAACTAAAAATACAGTGATAAAATAATAAACCAGTCAGGATTAAATCGGCAAGTTTACGGACGAGTCATCCGCACGTTCTAAAAACATGAAATACCGATAAGTAAGAGTTTCGTAAGACAAAAGGCCATATTCATCAGGCATGTCAGCAGAAATCTCGAACCGTTAAGCTAAAATAAAGCGAATGAAAGACTCAGTAAATAATCAGCCCTCACCCCGTAAGATGAATACTTAATTTTTGTCAAAGTATTAACGAAAAAAAAATCACTAAGCACGGGTCATGTAAGGGACATCCTCTGTAAACCGATAAAAATAAATAAATAGTACTGATAATCAGTACTAAGCACAGGGATAAGATTTTATCAAGCATAAAGCCATTAAATTAGGCACGAACTGGAAGTCATAAACTTCTGCATAAATTTCAAAGATAAAAGCATTTTCTTGCTAAATGCAAGGCCACGTATTACGCACGTCGTGCATTTAAAACTAAGCTAAGCAAAGCGAACCAACATTACCGAATGGCACTACGCCACAAATTAGATAAGCCAGAATAAGAATAAACGAAAGCAAAATGAAGTAATATAACTCTTTGTTCCCAAACTGGAATGATTAGCATAAATTAAGTTAGAATTATAAGGAGAATTTTAAACCAAACCCATTTCTTTTAGGCTAGTGAAGGATTTTCGTTATATATAACGAAAAAGGTTCACTCAGTGCAATAAAAATTATAAATTTTACAGTCAGTCCTCGTTTCAATTAGGAATGCAATACCAGCACAGGGCCAGAATTTATCACGCATACCAGATAATTTCAGTAAACTTATAAAAGTAAAAATTTAAGCAGACAGATTTGAACAAAACCGAATTCTTAGAATTCCACTTTTCATACAAGCATAGCAAAAAGATTTCACCTATAA
>JAHWFP010094867.1:0-15044 GCA_023313725.1 Lithobius niger | reverse complement strand
TTTTTAAACTGGATAGGTGTAAAGAAGCGAACGTCAGCTAGCTTTGTGAAAATTGAAGAGAATAAATAATAGAAAAATTAAATCAAAGCCGTGACGTGATCCCAGCTCACACCTAAAACCTAACCTAGGTGGTAACGTGTCTCTTTCCCATACATAAAAAAATTTCCTACCGACCAACCCATAAATGCTGACTTTTTTTTATTTTTTATCTTTGCTGTAACTACGTTACCTGCTTACCAAACATTCTACATCTAAAAGTCTTCCATCGTTACATTCACAAGAAACAATGAATTCCTAGCTTGACTGAAGAACCCACAATTGACTGAAGCAGAAGCTTGTGAGGATAAACACTAAAGTTGCGAATGCAAACAATCTGGTTGAATATTAGACAAATACAAGCTGCTGGATACACACCATGATATCGTAACTGCAAACCGAACACACATAGGTTTTAGTACGGGATAACCAAAACGTCAACAACGTTATTCATTGGTGGTCATTATGGCTACAGCGACAGCGTGAGGTATCTACAATGTCCACGCTTGGAATACCCAAAACGACTAACTAGTTTTAAGTCGTATAGTAGCAAAAAACTGATACGCAGGCCGATCAAAAATTGTCAACCCACTGCAAAGAATGGCAGACAACCGGCTGATTTGATCGTAAAACCGATGACGAATTTGAAGTGCTCAACCGCCATCTTTGCTGAAGCAGTGGCAATCAAAAGGGTTTGGTGAATCCATGAACGAGTAGATATTGCCAATATACTTTCCACTTCTTCTAAACTACCACAGTGGATTTGATATCCAATATTTTAGTACATGGTTCAATTAATCATTACCCATACTGATTTTTATTTTTTTTTTTGCAACACAAAAGTTAGAGTTCTCCTTAAAATAGCAAACTAATTTTCATTTTCTTGTATTAAATCAACCATCCTCCAAAACAGTGAGTGTAACATTCAAGTTCTAGAATGATAACAAAGTGTTCACCGCTGTGCAGCTAAGTGATTTTTCTCCTAATGAGCATTAACAGTAAATATGTATGTGACCTGTTCTAACGGATGAAAAATAAGTTAATTTGATGTCAAAAAAATTACAAACTTTTCCAAAACAAAGGTACTCTTTGAAGGCGCTTAATTCTGACGGTACACATCTCTGGGCACCAGCCGAACCAACACACGAGTTGTGTACTAGCAATACACAGTTTGTGTAGCAGCAGTACACATTCTTTTTTTTTTTAAAACGTGCATTACTAGTACACAAATCGTGTGCTCGCTCAGTTGGTACAGAAAGATGTGTACTGTCAAGAGTGACAGCGTAATCAGACAGTATTGTTGTGCGTGAAACCAACTCTGGTCAGTAAATTACAGCAGCGACTAACCAGAATTTCTTACGGTTTCATTACTAAACATGGAGTTTCAAACATTATTTCGTGGCTTGGGGAATGAGGTTTCAACGTAATCGCTGTTAACTTGCAAGATACTGTGTCACTGTCACAACTACGAAGTTGGGAAGAATACCCTCAGTGCTCATCTTGCCACTTTAACTGACTACTGTTAATAGGCACAGCTCTGATATAAACTACGTGACACGACTGTTTGCCGTGACGCGAATATCACGTGACTGGGCTAGTCCACTCACACGGCCAAAGATCCGCTATTCTCGTTTTTCAGTGGCTAACCTACGATGACATCACAGCAACAGCCGTGGCTCGTGGTATAGTTCTTTGCATGACTTCTTCGTTTATTTGCAATTCAACAAATAATTACCGCATTTGCTAACGATCACCGTAAAAAAATATAAACAAATTATTGCAATTATGTGTTAGGCACAAGTGGAACTCGCATGCCACCTAAACCAGAGTAGCTTAATTAGGAGCTGACAAATACATACAGGACGTGGGAGTAACAATGTTCAAATTCTCGCTTCGTATTCCATACCTTGTTACAAGGCCGTCTGGGATAGAAGCTGCACGTTTTGCTTATCGGCTCCAGGGCAGTTCATTCAACATCGCTAGAATTTTATTCTATCAAAGCATCACTAGGAGTTGCTAACTTCCCGGCCCGTGCAAGAGCTGGCGTGGATTAGGGAGGTGAGAAGCGCAATTTCGCAAAATGATGCTGCAATGCCAGAACGGGTTTGGTTGGACGAATCACAGGGGAGTCGTATTTCTTAGGCGTTTTTATCAGAATAAAATCTGCTTTGTAACTTTAACGCAAATTATCCATGAAACTAACAATCACTCGTTCTACAACTGGCGCATGGGTTCGTGACCATCAACGAGAGACGGAACGTTGGGTACAATGTTAACATGGACACTTCAGCATCACGCCCTTCAGGATCTCCTTTATACCCCTCCTTGTTTAATCTAGATACTGAAGAAATGAAAACACGTGTTCGGAGAAGTGACGGGGGAAAAAAAGGAGAACAACTCCCTTGCTACCAATGTTCAGACATATCACGGACCGTGAAGTCGCTGAAGGCATCGCAGGCCATCGCTATGCTGCTCAGTCACTTCTTCTAATAGGTTTATGAGTAAATATGAGCCTAAAAAAGGAACTAAAATAAACTAAATTGATGCCAAATAAAAAATCAGAAATCCAATTCAGCCATCCGTTTGAGAGGCCAGAGTACAGTAAAGGTAGGACTAAGAGTGATTGACAATACGAAATGAAAGCACCAATCCCTTAGGATCACACACAGTTTTAAGAGTTGAAACCCACTGAGATAGCTGTATTGACTGTGAGGAGCTCAAGCGTCTGACGGCCTTGGCTGGCCGGCAGTGTAGTGACCAGCTAAGGCCGTCAGACGCTTGAGCTCCTCACAGACGATACAGCTATCTCAATCGGCTGCGTGCCGAAATCGAAGAGATCCTTCTGTCGGCGTTAATTTCTGCGCGTACCAGCAAAACAATGGCGACCTCCGTGTCGTGTTTTGGTGATGCAGTAATTAAATTGTTATATCGGACGTACGTAACGTATTCTTACCGCAATTCTTGTGTTTAGTTATTGCGTAAGTGATTCAAAAATCAAACATGCATGTCAAAATGGATGTAATTGCCCTTTAAAAGGTGCATCAGTGCCTGAACGAACATCATAACATCGTCACTACAGGAAAAGTTAGACCACAGGGGCTCGTTGTCCGTCACTTACGCCCCATGGATACAAGCTGTATATAAAATGAAAGGAGCAAAACCAGCCAGAAAAGTCATATCGTAGAACAATTTTTTTATAATTTTTTTTTATAATCACTATTATAGTCACTGGAACTCGCGCTGAACGTCTATACTGTTAACTTGTCTCAAGTTGGAAGTCATTATTTGTACCACTACGTTGCCCAGAACGATCTAATAAGCTTTTTAGTCTTTGCTATCCCAGTCTAACTTCCGGTAATGGCCGGGGCTTTTAACTCGATGCTATAAAACGGTTCTCAGATCGCTCTCATAGAATAATGAATTCGAACTTGAGACAAATTATCGATAAAGCTGTTCAGCATGAGTTCCAGTGATAATCATAACGCATAAGCATATAATTTATTAACGCTCAATACAGGTACGGATTGTTCTACTATAGAGCAGCGTCAAGTGACGTCATATGGCTACAAGAGAGATACCAGCAAGGGGCACTAGATTGAAACGGTGGGTTAAACAACGGCACTTCTAGTCAAGGCAGTGCTTTGAGAGTGGATTTCGTAGGCTTAAAAAACCGTTGTTTTCTCCAATTCCTTATGCTGCTTAGGTTGTAATTGGAAAATAAAGATTCCACTTGCTTAAATGTCAGCAACTGCCAACAAATCGACAAAAATCGCGCGTTTTAAGCCTAAGAAATCCAGTCTAATAGCATTGGCTTCAGTAAGACGCTCTGCTTTTCCCCCACCAGTGCACCTTGCAGCTAACCCAGTAACTGGCTCCACCATAGAGTTATACACAATAAACATACGTCGTGTCACTGCCCTATACGACTTCCGGCTGGTTTCACCCCTTTCATTTATAGACTCCGTATCCATGCGGCGGGCGAGCGACGGACGACGATCCCCTTACGGAGAAAAGAAAGGAACTCCGCACAACAAGACGGCATGACGAGCTCGGGAAATAGCACCTGCCCGATGTGCTTATTGGGCAATACGACACTAAAGCTGGGTTAGACGCGACTGGACGAAACATCCATATTTTTTGTGTGAATGAGGGAAATACTTTAGTTGGACTGCGTTAAGTCCCCATGCATTGTAAAAACGGGTGAAACTCGATCTTACGATGCAACTGACCTGATTTAAAACCTAACCCAAAGTAACATTACACCAGGTCTGAACCACTACCGCCTAAACCACGGCGTGGGGCCGGAAACAATTCATCCCAGGAGTAGGTGTGGCACGATATTCGATAAATTCAATAATATCGCGAAAAAAAATTTTCGTCGATTATCGTATCTTTTTTTCCCTGGTATATCGAATTAACGTCACAACCCCGATGCTTAAATTGCCATATCTCGGAAACCGCAATAGCTAGAAACAAGCGGTTTGCAGCGGTGCGTGCGGAATTACAAGGTCTCTCCAACCAAATGTGCAATACTGTTGCCAGCCACTTTAACTGATTGGAGAGTTAGTTTAATCCAGACAATATTTAAGCATTAAGTAGTGGCACAACTGCTGAATTCTTTCAACATGGTTGAGGAAGTCACGGACAATGACACGTGCATTTTTATGTTTGCTGGCCAAAAGACGAGTGCCACGCAATTCACATTCGTGAAGGTTGCACTGTAGGCGTCAACCAAGGTTTTTTTTTAATTAATATTTTTTTTTGTAATGGTTATTCCAGCCTCAAAATTTGTTTTATCGAGATATTATCGATTATCGTTATAATTTAAAAGGTTTTACCAGGATAAAATTTTTTTTATCGAGCCACCCCCTACCCAGGAGCCGACTGGACAATTTTCACAACGGTTACTTTGGACAACATATTTAGAGTTCTCACAGATTGACGGAGACAATGTCCCCTTGGGTCGAAGACAATGAGAACGCACAACGTGAAAGCTTTCATGATGAGTCGGTGCATCGCCATTTTAATCAGCCTATCAATGCACCGTTCGTCATCTAATTGGTTGCCACTTGACAATAACAATTAGAGCATTTGCCAATCAAATCGACTGCACCGTTGTTTCGTTGCGGTACAGACAGGGTAAACATCACGGGACGTCAGCCCGAGTTAACGAAAAACTTGAGGCATCGCAACACAACATGGCGATGACTGGTGTAATTAAAAAACCGTTTGATTGATTGGGAGGGGGTTGGGGGGGGGGGGAGGGCAGGGCCTCGATGAAAACAAGGCAGTTAACGAACGGAACCAAGGCTACAGAAAGGAACCGCTTTAAAAGTCGGTAATTCCCCAGTGAAGGAAAAGTTTCAGTTTCCAAAAGTTGAAACAAGCAAGAGTTTCACGTCAGTTTGACTCCCACGGGATGGTTGACGTACACCTTTCCCCAAGTTGACCCACTCCCCCTCCCGACAACCCAAACACCCACCCCCTCAATCACGTGCTCGTGCAGCGGAAAAGTGCTGCTCAGCTAATTTGTTGTCAACTGTGAAGTCGTCAACGAGCCTGGTGGAAAGGCACAAAAAAATGACAGCTAATTTGTGAGTTTGATTTAGCATGAAATGAGCGAGTTTTTTTTTTTTTCTACAACATGACGTAGCGGAAAAAGTGAAGAGCGTTTCAGCACCCTCCCGCGAGGGGAAGGTGGGCGGAAGAGGGGAGGAGTGGGGGGGGGGGGGTAGGAAGAACCAAGGGAAGGGAGAGGATGAAAGTCATTCCCAGCACAAGAACGCTAAACGGTTTCTTGTGATATATCCGTTACCGACTTCGTATTATCACTACCACATGTGAGTTAAATGTCTGTTCCCATAATTTCTTGTTACGTCCATTTTTTTCCTCTTGATATCGCCTAGCAGTTCACGAATGTCAGTTTTTTTTTCTTTCCACAGTCTGTATATCTCGAGAAGTTTTACAGGATTCAAAACTTTTTTACATTGTTAATTTCCCATAAAAATAAGTGCAGGATACTGGAGTTTTTCCTCGTGTTACGGTTATCAACACCCGCGTTCACAAAACGATAGCACACTCATTCAAAGACCCACGCTGCGTCGAGCGAATCGTGCTTTAATCACCATAACGAGAAACATTTTTCCTTTATCCATGATGGACGTCTACCTATTGAATCCTGCAAGTATTTTATGAGTGGCTACGTCTTCCTGGAGGGGGTGGCTTTAATGGATGGCCGCCATTGTTTTTGTAACCATCTTGGATATCAACAAGGCACTCCGCTACTGAAAACGTACAGTCGATTATCTGTGTTCGTTCTGCGGAGAACTCAAGATAGGCCGCGGACACTATAACCAATTGACTTATTTTTATTAATGTTATTTAAAATAATTTATGTCTGCGGCGTTTTGTTGTCAATTATATGGTATAACGAAGAATTTGTCTAAGACTGTCTTAATCCGTAAACTTCCTCTCGACCGGCTGAAAGACGAAGTTTTTCTGTTCCCGGTTCTTAATCTCCTGCTCCAGATGGGGACATATTCCTCTTCTTTCACCAGTACTTTAAAGTACCAGTACTTTAAAGTTTTAAAAGTTAGGTATATAAGTTAGAGATGCGGCGAAGGAAACGTTCTTTGCGCAGACGGGCCTTTGGGCAGTGACGCACCCAAAGGGGGAAAAACTGGGGCATTTCGCCCTCCCAAGATCCAGAATTAACAGTAAAACTGAGGAATTGCAAGCGCTTCGATATTTTGTTACTACTGACATCAGAAGGCCCCTCCTTTTCGCGTTAACAAAGATAACGTTGGTTTATATTACGATGTTCTCAACAACCCAAATTCGTTCTCCAAGCCAGTGTATCCTCTTCTCCACCCCATCCCCCTCTCCAAATGTGAAAAATTATTTTCATTGGAGCTGAACAAAGAACTACAGAATTTGCTGCCATTAAAACAATTTCTCAAATTAAGCTTCTTGAAAGCATTAAAAATTACTGACATTGTTAAAAATGCATTAACTTTCGGACACATCTTTTTTTGCCCCCTCTACACAAAATTTCCGGATGGTCCACTGGTAGGTAGCGAGAATACAAGATACACTAATCTTAGAACGAAAGAAAAGGCAACTGCTACAACTGGGACTCGAACCCAGGACTTCCCGCTTACTAGGCCGGGCGCTCTAACCAATGAACTACCGGGGCGGATACTGGCTGCAGGCTCCAGCCGAGCTTAGTAGCTGTTCAGTCTTTCACAGTGGTGACCTAAAGATCAAATACATACATACAATGCCATTCGTCATGGTCTTCAAACTAGAAATAATGTAAGCAACAAACAGAGAATAAATCACAAGGAGAATGGCAGACAAAGCAAACAGTTAGCCTAAAATACTGGCTTTACTGAATCTTGTATTCTCAGTACAGCTAGGGGTTCTGTACTAAAGAGTTCACATATTAGTCACTGACTCAGGTTTAGAAGCCTGGTCGGCCCTAGCGTAGTGCTGAGAGAGACGACCTTATCGGTTGCTTCTCCTCGACTGTCTCCAGATTTGCTCTCAGCCCCTCGTATTTATACGCGGGGGGGGGGGGAGGGGGGACAATAGTCCTCACCTTAGGTTATTACGACACGTGACCGGCAGTACTGAACCGGATTCGCCTGGTTTAGCCAGTAGGAGTCAGCAGTCATGTTGGCGCATGCTAAGTAAGCGAGTTTGGGCGCGGCTAATGAGCAGGTGCACAGACAGAATACTTAACTGCAAGGCGCACCATGAAGTGTTGCTTCATGTGGCGTATTGCTATCATGTAAACAGCCGGTTACATCTTAAACGCAGACTACTTGCTTCGTTTTTTCCTGTATCTTGCGAGTTATTCTTTATTTTTAATGCTGCGGGTTTGGGTTGTAATTTTAGTATATTTGGAAGTTTTAGTAGGTTTTGTACAGCTACTGGAGTATGAAATGGAAGAATGGTGCATCAGCTGTTGAAAGATTATTCCCTGTGGCTGGAAAAAAAAACATTACGGAGCGATACTCTCAAGGATATGTCCGGCCTTTCTCTATCATAATTATTGTGCAATGCATGGCTGTTCAAAACCTCCAATTTTTTTTTTAACTTCAATTCAAGCACTTTTCCCCTCTTAGAAACCTCTGCAGATCCGAACTATGTTCCATGCGTTTTTTTTTTTTTAAGATCCGAAGTAATTTTCCAGCCTCTTTTTCTTTTTAAGATCCGAAGCAATTTTCAGGCTTTAGCCTACTTTTTTTTTTTTTTTAGATCCAAGGCAACTTCCAGGCGTTTGTTTTAGAGCCTAAGTATAAGTTCCAGGGTTTTTTACTTTTTTTTTCCAGACTCGAAGTTTCTTTTTACTGATCCTAACTAGCTTCCATGCATTTCTTTTTTAGATCTGCTAACTGCCAGGAACTATTTTTTTTTTCTTTTTTTGTTTCGATCAGTTGCGTGATACGAATCGGTATTCACTTCGATTGGGGAGAAAGATGCTTACCATTGGGTTGCGATGGCTCGGATTGTTCAAGATCCAAGGGGATCCCTTACAAAGCTAGCGATGCGCCTAGGAACATGTTTTTTCCCCGTTTCTTGTAACCCGTTTGGTTACTCCCTTAATCATAGGCCTCGTACGATCCCTTCATGAATAACCAACTTCCCAGCATAAGGTGGTCAAGGATGGGAAGAAGGGGTGTTTAGGCACTCAACAACAAGTCGGGGCTACCTTAATACGACTTTTGTTCTAATCGTGGTTTTAGCCAATGGTTAGCGAGGGGAAGGAGCGTTCAACTTGGGAAAACAGACCGGACCGCAGCTTGAGTGACGGACCAACACGGAGGCTCAATCGGAGGCCTATCAATGATTCATTCCATCTAACTGCAAGCATTAATAAAACATCGCATCCACTTGGAGTGGGGCTGGCAATCAAGACCCGCTACAAAAGCCAAATCAGGCCTCAGATATGGCTTGACCTCGCGGCATTCGAAAAGTGAGCGTTACGAAAATAAAGACTGGCTAAATCAAACAAAGTTTACAGGGAACAAAAATCGTAAGCCTGTGCTAGTTTTAAGGTAATCGCTACTAGAGCGGGTTTAGCACTGTGCCCACACTAAAATGGCGTTAAACTATTATTATTATTTATTATTATTATTAATTATTATTTTTTTCAGCTCCTGGAAAAATATGAATTCAAGAAAATTGTAATTCCAGAACTTGCAACTCCTGAATTTTTCACGGATTTATCAGTTACAATTCAAGGACCACAAACGAATAATTAACAGACAATGAGACAATTAAAGCAGTTATTAAATGTGAACTGTAATCAATACTGTGGTAAGATCCAGGGGCATATTTAACGAGGGAGAAGGTGAGGGGATAGAGGGGGAGCCCCCCCTCGCGATGCGAAAGGGTCTTCACGGTCAAGGGGGTAACCATTTCCCAGGCACCAATAGTAAAATGAACTGACAACAAAGAACATTCTAGTAGTTCCAGCTAGCAAAAAAAACAAATTAAAAAAAGAAAACAAGGTCCTCAGAACTTGAGAAGGCAGGGGGGCTTCCAAGGCTTTGCCTTCCCCGTCCCCAAACTATTTCCTTAAATCCACCACTGTTAGGATCGTTCCGACGACACAACACTAGCAAAACGGTCACACATTGGTGCTGCAATCGTTTAAACGTACGTTGTTCATTGATGACTGACACATCGACACCACGAGCTAATAAACGCACCTGGTGTCGATGAGAGTGTCCATGTATATCAGCTCCTAATGAGGTGTTCATGTTGCAACAATCGGTACCTTCCTAAACGACCAAACAGAGCGAACCAAACGCACCACTGTTGGTGACAGTTTGGCTCATTCCCTGCTAATATCCGTGTTGATGCGGCTTGGTTGACGTCAACGTCGTCAGCGATGAATCTGTTTCGTCAAAACTGTTACCTCGCGCATGCTCAACCTCCACTCCAGCAAACCATTTCCCCGGGAATGGTTCGCAATTTGGCATTGCTCTCGCCTGGTCACATCTATTAGCCAATCCTGGTCAAATCCATTCGCCAGGTCTGGTCGCGGTGAAGGTATGACGTATCGAATACTCTGCTGAGATTGTTGAGCTGTATTGTAGTTTAAGGAAGGTGCTGAACGGCGGACACAACATCACTGCGTACGCGCGACGTCAAGTTTGTAGCCAAACTGTCTCTAACAGTGGTGCGTTCTGTTCGCTCTGTTCGGTGCTTTAGGAAGGTACTGTATCGCTTCATATTCCATCCCTTATCACAAGGTTCGTCTGGGAGAGAAGCTGTGGGTTTCGTTTCCCGGATCCAGGCGGGTTGATTTAACACCGCCAGAATCTTATTTTACAAAAGCAGTGCTAAAAAGACGTCAATTTTCTGGCACGTGCGTAAATTGTGTTGAGTCAGGATGCGAAACACGTGCTTTTTACCCCAGTCGGCCTTGGCTTGAAAAAAAAAGCCATCTGCTTCGCCGCTTCACGGTCTTGGAACGCTATTGCACGCGGAGGTATCGCTTGGCTCGACTAATCGTAGCACGAGTGGTATGTTTTCGCGCCCATCTGTTCGGTTAAAACCTATTCAGTTATCCTAGAAAAAAGTTCCCTTAAGTATTTAAAGTTTAAAACCCTATTACCATTTATAAATTTCAATGTTAACATGTGCACCGCAGTAACTCTTATTACAGTAATAATACTTAGTAAAGTCGGTATAGGTGTAGTGGCACAATGACACATTCCTCACACATGATCCGATTAAATGAACACAGTCACATCATCTTCAGTTGCCTCCTAAAAGTACTAAGTTACAAAGTCCTTTAATTTTTCATGGATTTAAGGGTTTGAATGTTGCGATTAATTTTCCTACTTTGGTTGTACCTAGTCGGTTGCATAATTTTGTATGGATTAGGCCAAAAAAGTAGAAGATAAACGTTCTTGACTGCAGAAGTTTCAAGAGCCGTGTATTTTATTTTGGGTTATATATCAACAGTTTTGTCTCAACCTGGTCCTTGATTATAATCAGGTGAATTTCAATTTTAACCAAGTGATTATAATCGTAACAACCCCCAGTTTGAAAGTATGTGTGCCAATTCTAAATACAATTAGGCCTACGGGGGAAATATTCTCGACAAGATTGAAATTTTCATTCACGATGAGATGTTTCCTCCGGGTATTCCGGTTTGCTCCATCACCAGCAAGATTTAAGGCCATCTCACTCGAAGCCCACCTCCACTACTACAGCTTCACACAACTTGATGATTGATTATTATTAGAAAAAGAAAAAAACTTACCATAGGTTTGTACCAGCAAATCGTATAATTCCTTGTGGTTATGCATCGCTGCTACGTGGAGAGGAGCATAGCCCTTAAAAAAAAAAATTAAGAGCAAGATTAAATAAAATGAAAAAATCAACACAATATTTACGAAAAAATAATATATTTTTGGTATTACGATTGGTTCATTTTGAAAGAAGTATATTAATTTGATAATGTATTTGAGAATTTGATATTAATTGATTCTGAAAAAAATAGTTTACACATCTACCTAACCTTTATTTAAATACACAATACTATATACACATACAATGCATGATACTGAAACTGAATAAATTCAGAGGTCAGGCTTGCCATCAAAAAGAGCATAATTATATATATATAAACAGAAAAAAGGTCGACTGAGAGCAGTAACAAGATTAACTCAGCGGCATAAATTATAAATTTCCAGGTGCTTAAGTGCCTGGTGCATTGTGGGACGGGATGAATGCCGTGTTCGATTTGAAAGAAATGAGTGGTTTTTTTTATTGTTCTCAGTCTATTGACATGGTTCGTCGCATGCAGCATGATTGGTTCCGGGGCTTCGCATCGGCACGTCGGTTGGAGCTGCCAAGAGAGGCTCCCATCCTTTGGTCATTGGTCCCGGTGCGGTTCCGGCACTCCTTCTTCCTGCGGCGTCGTCTCCTGGCAACAACTACTCCGTCCTCCCTTTCCCTGCAAGAACGATATATTCTAATCTTTGGCCTTTAATAATGTGTGTTACTACAAACTTATTGTCTAAACCTGATGTGTTTCACGTTCCTATTCTTGTAACAATACTTGATGTATCTCATATGCTCAGGTCCATTGTTACCTGGCCTTAACGACCAACTTAGAGGTAGTAACTAAGTGACGCCTTTTTCCGGCATTACAACCATCAACCCTAAGCATTCCAGATGTGATTAATTTTCGGCCTAATTAATTAGAACCTTTTTCTCCTTTAGCTTGCTTATTTAGGGATCACTTTGTAACAAAATCATCACCAATCCTTGTTAAAGCCGTACCAATTGGCGGGCGAGCAAACCACTATCAAATTCATTAAACCTGGACCAAAACGGCAGAAAGGTAACTTGTGACTCAGTCGCGTCCTTAACTTAAGCTAATCCGGTGTGTCAACCAGCTAATCAGTACCACCCGTTGATACATCAGTTGACCTTATTTCGTCTGTTTACCCAGCATCCTTCTAGTCTTCCAACAATGGCTGTTCCACGGATATACTCCTTGATGTCATACGTGCCCTCTGAATTTATTCAGTTTCTACGTTATGCGAGCAAAGCGACCGAGAAAAGACTATTCGACTTAAATTGGATTTTGTGTGTCTCTCTCAGTGTGTTTGAGACACGTTCACAATTTTGCTCCGATACTGTCCCAACTTTTTCGTGACAAGGGAGATTTGGTGCCCGAAATACAAGAGTTCGAAGATGAAATTCCCGCCGACAATATTTTCGGGGATTTTCGTGTTTTCCGTTGGATAGCTAAGCTGATTTTTAGCAGCGGCGGTATGAGAGCCCGATCTATAAGGCTAGTGGCCCCAGTACGGCATGATCGACACAGAGCCATCCGCCACACTCAGTGATGGAACTGACCCATGGATCGGGTCGGTGGGTCAAATGGGTCACATTTTTATCGTGGATCATGGGTCAAGACCGTTCACCCACCGACCCAAGGTGATCCATCCTTCTCCTTTCCCACTCGACTGGCGATAACATCGGGACCATTGTGTCCCAGGCAGGTCTAACCTCGGTGGTAAGGCAGTTGAATTTTATCCCACCTTTCCTGATTCTATCCCACCTTTCCATTGGTCATGCAGTTTTTGAAATTTTTTAACTTTACGAAAGCTTTTTAAATTGTTTTATTTTGCATTAGTTTTCACCTTGCGGCCTTCGCATTCCCTTTTTATTATTTTTTTATTCACTTTTTTAAGCTGGCAGTCAGCGATCCACGTGATCCTTGCCAAACATGTTGTTCCGGCAACAAACTGCTTATTATTATTATTATTATTATTATTATTATTATTATTATTATTATTATTATTATCTTACGGTAATCTGCAGTCTTACTAATTTTTCTCACTCTTTCAAAAATAGTTTTCCCCAGAAGGCTGAAAACCCAAAATGCATACTGTATTATTTGCATACTGTATTCTTTTTTTTCACAGCATTGGATGGGCTACGGACGGTGGATCATATTTTGTTGGGTGGGTCAAGTGGGTCGTGGGTCAGGGCTCGAGTGGGTGAGGTGGGTCATGGGTAGGAAAAAAGTGACCCACTATCCATCACTGGCAATCCACAGTGAAAGTTTTGTGAGGACTCGGGGAATAGACAATTAGTTCAAGTTCAGGACTCAATGCTAATTTATTCCTTACTGCATAGCTAGGGGACTATGCGTAGAGTTACACATATTAGGCATCAGTTCAAGGTTTCCAACGTGTTTTAACCCTAGCAGTCCAGAGGTTAAGACGTGTTCAGTCTGAGCCCCGAACACCAACTGAGGATGCCTCATTCCAGCTGGTTTTTTAAACTGAGCAGAATATTCCCGCCAAGGATTTACGTCACGTGACCAGTGAACTGGTTTCAACTGGTTGAGTAGTAGGCAGGGTGGCGTTCTACCTGGAAAACCTGGAAAACCGGGGAAAGTCAGGGAATTTATCAACTCGGGAAATTTCAGGGATAAGTCAGGAAATTTGTTAATCTTGCACTGAAAGTTAGGAAATTTTTGTAGTTTCCGGAAAGTCTTTTCCTATACAAAGAATCACTAATAAGTATTTCATTTTTTATTCTAAAACCTTCATCCACCAGTTTGCATTCCGAAAAAAAAGGACCCTGGAAACGCACTCGTGCTCATGTCGACTGTGGCATGTAAAAGTTGCTACACATTTCCTAGCAAAATTATCTATCTCTTTGTCAAGAGATAACATTACAGTTGAAAAGGACTTTATATGTTAAGACTATTTCCCTTTTTAAAATAGGAAGCAATTTTTTTTTACTCCTACTGCATCTTCTTTCAACCGAAAAAAAATCAGGGAAAAATACTTGGTTTGGCCTGGGAAACCTGGAAAAGTCAGGGAATTTCCTCACAAGTTTTTGAACGCCACCCTGGTAGGACCTGCAGACTACATAGCTGTTAGCGCTCGGCCAATTCCCGTGTTTATGCGGCAATAGGACGAGCGTGCAACAGCTCACGTAATGGCAAGATGTATCACGAAGTCGCAGCTGCGTGATGCGTCTTGCATTACATATAACATTCGTTACGGTTTTTTTCAGTATTAAGAACGCAAAAATAATTACAAATGGCGAAAAAAAAATAATAATAATACTGTTGCCAATTTCGCACATTTCGAAACAACGTGGTCGCTTTATTTATTATTTCTACAGTAAATCCGGCGCACGACGGCCGAACTATCCAGATGCGGTCGTAAAGAACGGTGTTGAATTCGTTCGCTGGCTTCAAACGCTGAAAATGCTGTGTTAGATGAAAGTGAAAATATAAAAAAATAAAGTAATTTATTACAGAATTTCTCGCTAGGCCGAGTCAGCGCGCGTTTACGCAGCGACTCGCCTTTGCATTCTCGCAGCTAGAACTCAATCGTGATGGCAAAGGTGACATTGCCATGGTAACAACGCTAAATGGATTAGCTAAATCCGACATCGTTTGAGTAAATACTTGCAGTCTTATAATCCGTGCCAATAATATAAAGAATTCC